>JAKCPI010025994.1:0-136807 GCA_023213315.1 Euborellia annulipes | reverse complement strand
ATAACTTATAATTGAAATGAGAAAAAATATGTTTTCTACGCTAAAAGCCCCCCTTAAATGACCCCCCCCCCCCCCTCTAAAAGCAATTTCGGTGTTGTGTTTTGAAATCCGGCCGCTCGGTACCCTAATTGATCATTTTTGTGAAAAATGCATTTTTTTCCCAACTCTCCTTCTCTTCCCTATCTTCTCTTCTCTATATATATAAAGAGACTTGTGACTAACTGACTGACTAAGTGATGACAACGCCCAGCCTAAACTATAATAGCTATAAGGCTGAAATTTGGCATGTGGAACCCTTATGTGCCCAAGGCGTCATTTAAGAAGCCATTTTTCGAAATTCAAATTTTAAGGGCACTAAATGGGCTTTTATGGGTATTTTTTTGATTTTAAATAATTCTGAAACGAGATGAGATATCAATTTGCTCTCTTCGCTAAAACTTTTCTTAGAAGAATATCTAAATTCGTTGTTTCAGGGTTTTTTGAAATTCGACCTCTAAGTACCCCAAATCGGAATTTTTCTAAAAAAATTCGGATTTTTCAACTTTTAACTGAAATGAGATTTCAATATGCTTTCTACGCTCAAAGTATCCTTAAATGAACCTCTAAAAAGTAATTTCGGGATTTTTTGAAATTCGACCTCTAAGTACCCCAAATTGTCATTTTTAGGAAAAATTCGAGTTTTATAACTTATAATTGAAATGAGAAAAAAATATGTTTTCTACGCTAAAAGCCCCCCTTAAATGACCCCCCCCCCCTCTAAAAGCAATTTCGGTGTTGTGTTTTGAAATCCGGCCGCTCGGTACCCTAATTGATCATTTTTGTGAAAAATGCATTTTTTTCCCAACTCTCCTTCTCTTCCCTATCTTCTCTTCTCTATATATATAAAGAGACTTGTGACTAACTGACTGACTAAGTGATGACAACGCCCAGCCTAAACTATAATAGCTATAAGGCTGAAATTTGGCATGTGGAACCCTTATGTGCCCAAGGCGTCATTTAAGAAGCCATTTTTCGAAATTCAAATTTTAAGGGCACCAAATGGGCTTTTATGGGTATTTTTTTGATTTTAAATAATTCTGAAACGAGATGAGATATCAATTTGCTCTCTTCGCTAAAACTTTTCTTAGAAGAATATCTAAATTCGTTGTTTCAGGGTTTTTTGAAATTCGACCTCTAAGTACCCCAAATCGGAATTTTTCTAAAAAAATTCGGATTTTTCAACTTTTAACTGAAATGAGATTTCAATATGCTTTCTACGCTCAAAGTATCCTTAAATGAACCTCTAAAAAGTAATTTCGGGATTTTTTGAAATTCGACCTCTAAGTACCCCAAATTGTCATTTTTAGGAAAAATTCGAGTTTTATAACTTATAATTGAAATGAGAAAAAATATGTTTTCTACGCTAAAAGCCCCCTTAAATGACCCCCCCCTCTAAAAGCAATTTCGGTGTTGTGTTTTGAAATCCGGCCGCTCGGTACCCTAATTGATCATTTTTGTGAAAAATGCATTTTTTTCCCAACTCTCCTTCTCTTCCCTATCTTCTCTTCTCTATATATATAAAGAGACTTGTGACTAACTGACTGACTAAGTGATGACAACGCCCAGTAAATATTATTGTTAGATTAATAAATAATTCATACACATAGGCGCCGGAACTGGGGGGGGCAAGGGTACATTGCCCCCCCCCCTGGCATCCTACAGGGGGGGCAGAGGGGGGCAAAATTTCTTCTTTTATTTCATTTATTATTAAAAATGATATATTTTTACTTTTGAAAAATAAAATCTTCTAAATTAAAAGAGTAAGAAATTCATTTTTTTCCAAATTTTTTCCAAAAATTTTTGAAAAATCACTACCAAATTTTTTAAAATTTTAATTTTATTAAAATTGTGATTTTATTTAAAATTTTTAAAGTTTTATAGTAGATTTGTTTTTGTTTTATACTATTTAAACATATTAAATTATTTTAATTTTCTAAAAAAAATTTTTTTGCCCCCCTGATTCAAATTCGTTCCGGCGCCCCTGTTCATACATACACTAATATATTCACAAATATGAAATTTTCTCCTCATAAAAATAAAAGCAATGTGTATCTACTTTGTGTTTACGGGTGTAAAAGTCATGCATCTAAGCATTAAACAGTTCAATTTCATTCTTTTCCAAAAAAAAAATGACAGTATAGTGAAAATTATAAATTATTTTAATGTAGAAGAATCAATCTATCAGATTTAGAAGCCTATTTTTAATCTTTTTCTTGTTTTTTTTTCTCCAAAACAATTCTCTAAAAAAATAAAATAATTTTCATGATTTTCGCGGAAGAAAAAAAAATTCGTTTACGGGGGCGGCAAAAGGGCTTTAGCCTATAGGCGGCATACTGACAATCAGCCCTGACAATCAGCAATAAAAAAAACTTCAAATATTTCTAATTGCCTTCTTTGGAAATATTTATATTACAAATTAACAATTTTAAGGGGTATCTACAAAAATGTCAAACGAAAACTCGAAAACTAGTATATTTAAACAAAGTGAAAAATATTTATAAATAAATTCAGGTCAAGGACTTAATTTAAAAAGAAAACTTTTGATTCTAAAATATTTTTTTAATTTTTATTAAAGTTTATTTCCCATTTAAGTATTTATATAAAATAAAAATATATATTTAATACACAAAAAATACCCACATTTTAAATAATATATAGCAGTTTAGTACTCAACGATGCCCCCCCCCCCCACCCCACTCTCCACCATCTCAAGAAAATCATAAAAAAAATGTAATAACAAATCTGTAAAATAAAAAAGTGGAATTTATTATGAAACACTCCAAAAAAAAAGACTAAAATTTTATTTGAGTTCTCTCAAATATAATTCAACTCTCCACCCTAAACAAGAATCCGATTATCCTAATTATGCCACTATACTACTCAATTAAACGTTTATAAATAACTAACATACATATTGCGGAGGTGTATTAAATTTAGTTACTTACGGATGATCGTGTGCAGAACCGTTTGCATTTTTTTGAAGGAAATTTGGAAATCACGATTAAAATGAAATAATAAAATTCATTCGTTTGCAAATGAAAAATATTTAAAATGTAAATGAAAATAAAATAGAATAAAATCATCAAAAGAAATGTAACACATATGCGAGTTGAAAAAAAAAACGAATTAAAGCGTTTCTTTTCAACGATTTATATCAACTGAACTTTTAGACTGCAATGAACTGAAACATGCTAGGAGATAACGAACTTTCCATCATAAACGCAAAAGTTATGATTATAAATTAAAAAACCCATATCAGTTAAAGATTTGCCTTTTAAATGAATTGACGATGTCAAGACGTTTTGTTTTTGTTTGTCTTTTCTCGACATCGAAGGGCACAAGAACTGAATCACGCACCTCACATTGGACTGCATCTACATCTCTAATTTAAGGATTTGTTTTTAAATCGGCTTCGGAGGCCATTTAGACCCCGTCCTTATTTATTTTAGCCAATTCAATTGAAATAAAGGACAAAAGGCAGCAACTTTGCTACTGCCCTTGGACCAGGGACGTCATTTCAGTTTTTGCTTAGGGGGAGAGGAAAACAATTTGTTTATAAGGTTCAAAGACCAGTGGTCACATGCAGCCAGGAAGAATATAGTAAAAAAAAAAAAGAAACATAAAAGGGAAACTCAACTGCGGGAACTGAGAAGATGCCTGTTGAGATTAGACTTGGAAGTCTGAAGATTGTTGTAGGGTTTGGGGAAGACAGACGCAGGGAGCTTGTTCCAATCACGGGAGGTCATGGGGACAAGGAAGATTGAAATTGACTACTTCTGATAGTCATGATTGGGACAGCATAGAAATCCCTCGCTTGTGTTCCGTGTACACGATAAATTGGGTGGAATAATTGATTTCAATTCGGCAGAGCATTGTCCATGGTAATACCTATAGAAGAGAGTGCAGACACGCTTCTTCTATCATCTAGGGATGCGGTGGTCCTTATTTATAGAGGTAAAAATTTTTTTTTAGAAATTTAATAGCAGGTAGGTCATTTTCATTCCATTAAGAAATAATATCTGCAAAATTTGAACTCATTTGTAACACAGGAACACGTGGGCCATCGCCTTTGAACTTTGGGAATTTTCAAAATTTTCCAAAAAGTATAAGGGTATTTTATGGCTGGTGGAATTTGTATCAGGAATGAAAGTTGGAAGAAAACGCAGCCAAAATTTTTTCTTTAAAAATATATTTCAACATGGTTTCGGCTTTGGTCAAAGCCATCCTCGGAGCTGCTGTTGGTCTTCATATACATATATTTTGCATTGTATCCGGTATTAAAATTAAATTGGATATAACATCAGGGAAAAAAGTTTTCAGTTCAAGACAAACTTTTTCCTTCTTCTATCATCAATACAATATATTTATTTTTTGTGCCTAATGTGATAATTGACTCAGGGCAGTATAATTTCATCTAATTAGATGAGACCTCATTATTATGCCAGAATTTTCTTAGGGCTTCATTACTTAAGGATTCGACAAGAATATGAAAGGTAACAATTGTTTCTCCCTACACCCGATAATAATCAAGGGATAAATCAGGTCCGGAACTACGAGATTTTTTAGGGGGGGGGGGGCAAAATTTAATTTTCCGCCCCCTCCTTAAAATTTTCTATACAAAATTCATATCATTTTTCCTTTTTTTTAGTAAATCTTTCTTTAATTTCCGCCCCCTGATATCTGCCCCCCCCCTAGGTCCGGCCCTGGGATAAATAATCAAGCTATTAAAAACCTTGTTACTTCCAGAGTTGGGTTATTTACACGACTTTGCAGTTATTTACGAAAAATCTCGTAAATAAACTAATTTACGTAAATAGCTCGAGTGCGCATGCGCGAACCCCTCAAAAAGGAAACTCAAATAAAATTCATAAAATGCAAACAAAAACAAGATTCATTCATACTTATTAATTTGACATTTTATATTTCTTTTTTTAGATAATTTTATATTTAAAAATAAGATGAGATGCTTTTAAAATGTTTTAATCCAAATTTTGTTTTTTCTTTATTAGCCCTATAAAATGCTTCTCGAAAGATCTAATTAAGATAAAATTAAAAAATAGTTTTTGTTTGAATTTGATTAATTTTATTTGAGTTTCCTTTATCGAGGGATTCGCGCATGCGCACCTGAGTTATTTACGTAAATTACGTCATTTACGTAAATTAGGTATTTACAAGATTTTTGTAAATAACTGCAAAATCGTGTAAATAACCCAACTTTGTTGTGGAGTATTAAAAATAGGAAAGACACTTTCATATCATCTCAGATTGAGAGACATCAAGCGGCGAGAGTTCGAACTAACTAAGAACAAGCTTGTTGTATGATTTGATTCTCTTAAGCACTTGACATTCAAGTTCCAAGAATACCTTGTTCCAAGTAAAATGGATATTCTTAGAAATATATTTTAATAACGAATTATTTATTACGAATTATTAATAACGAATTAAAATGGAATAAGAGATTTATATAATAAAAAAGTAAAAAATAAGAAAAGGGATTTTTATCAAATACAAATTTATATGTTAGAAAATTTTAGGATACACAATTTTACAAGAGAATAAAGAGAGTGAGGCTAATTAATAATTAATAAATACCATTAATAATAATGCTGAGTCGACCCCGCAGTGTGAGACGAAGATGACGACCATTAAAATTAATAATCCATTATCCAAGAGCACTTATTAAAACACTGATGAACACTAATAATCACAAAATAAAATAAAAACTTTTAACAAAAAACGCGAATATGTAGTGAAAGAATGGCGCGTGAAAAGCCAACTGACTCTCTTCGTAGATGGCGTCCCTTTCGCCTTTAAAAATGGGGAGAGGGGGAAATCAAAAAGGAGTGGGGAGATGGCGCGAAGAATGAAAGCATTTTTTTAAATCTGGTGTGATGTTGCAAAAATTTCGGTTAGCTTCGATAAATGAAAGTTGTGCATATATGCACAACTTTCATATATATTTAGTCCTGGGTAGTATGGTACATTAGAATCATGGTGGTATTAAAATTCATTTGTAAAATTTATAAACATCAAAAACAGAAAAATTTAGATTTAAAAAAAAATTATTGAAAATTTGTCTTTGAGAGAGGCCATTTAGGCCTAAATACCCTGATATATATAAAATTCATGATTTATCCAACATTAAAATTAAAGAGATTTTTAAATCGCCAAGGCTTCGGCTAAACTCGCCTTTCTCAGTCGGATGTAACGCTTTTTTGTTACGTGACGAATTCTGCCAATTCACCCTACTGTAAGCTGCGTAAAAGAACTTGTTTCAAAAACTGAAAAATTCACGCCATCTGTGAGAAGATAAAAATTACGAGTCACGCCATTCCAGTGGCGGATGTTTCTCGGGGGGGGTGAGATCTGGAGTGACTGGTCGCACAGCACACATTTTTTTCTTAATTTCAGTAATTTAAAGTCGCATTCTGTACTTGTTTGCCAGAATATAAATATAAATCAAATTTTTAAATATTAATTTTTAAAATTTTACATTAAAAATACATTTTTTTTTTCGAAAAAAGTATTTTTTTCAAATCTCAGGGGGGTAATTACCCCCTTTCGAAAGGTTGCCCCCTCCCTCCCCCTTCCGTTTTGAGCTGGATGCGCCCATGGAGAGATTTGAAGGTTTTGAGATTGGATGTGAATAAATAAAGTTACATATTAAACTATAAATATTTATTAAGGGAAAATGTATATTTACCATAAACAATAATAATAAAATAATGAACAATTATATTGTTTGTGTTAAATTATCTTTGTTATACATCAGGTTTATAAATATTTAAACACTTATTTGTTGAAAATACCAATAAATACATGTTTACTTTTATTAGCCATTTACATTTTGATTAAATGGTTTGACTTTACGAATGTATCAAAAAGGTCTTTTATTAATCATTTACATTTCCATTCTTGAGCAGTGAATTGTTGAGATATAAAGGAAACGACATAATGCTGTTAACACCGCCCAAGGAAAAACAAATTATACTTAAAATAAGATAATACATAGTATGTGCGATATGATTGAGTCGGAATCGAACAGAAATTCCTCGAGGTACCAAATCATCTCGAATATATTATGTTAAACCAGAGGTTCCCAAACTTGTTGGTTTTTATGGCGCCATAAGTGATAACATTTACAATCTCACTGCGATGGGCACACAAATCCATTGCTGGTATGTAAAAGGCTTAAGGGTTTTCCCAAGTCCGGTGGGTGGTCCCTTCATGTGACAGTGTGTCCACTACAACATATATTTACAATTTTATAAATAACATATATGCCAAATTCATAGTTTTTAAATAAACAAATTTTATGTACAAATTATTTATATTGGAAATTTGGAATCTTTCGCTGCACCTTTAAAAGCCAGCAGAGCGGGAACCGCCGACTTAAAAGATATATTGATATACAATATATTACATATATATATGGGTTATTGTTTAAAAAGCACCACTTATTTCAAACAAACTGCGATTGTTCAAAATAATCATATCAAATTTTAACTACGGAATTGTTTAATTTTCAATAAACAATAAAAGGAAATATCTTCAATACTGTTAAGTAAGAGCTGCTGGTAGACAAAGTCTAATTCTTATTATTGAGGTCGAATCATTTTAATATGCTCAATACCAATATAAGAAATAAAATGAAATTGAAAAAAAATTATGTTTTATAATATAATATAATAAAATTATTAAGCTAATATTAACTTTATGTTAAGTGATTTTTTTAAACTTTTTCGCTTTCTCCATGGCAACTTTCAGCAATTCCCTGGGTTCTTTTAAGTTATTTTCTGTTTTTTTTTTTTTTTTTTTTAATCTCAAATAAAGTTTCTTTAATGTTAAATGGTGAATAAATAAACAATCATTTTTTTCGAAATATCGTTTTTTTTTTTGCAGAAATCTCAGCTATAATTGCGCTGCACTAATTTTTTAAGATTATAAATAAAATGGAGAAAAAAATAACACGAAAAAGTAAGCCTTTATGTACAGTGAAGGTCAATATTGAGTCCCACCCATGCGTTTTCTACGTGTGATTATTTCATTGTTTTTAAAAAAATACTATATTTTTTAATGGAAACTTTAATGGTTCAAACCTCGAAAATTTCCAATAAAGATTTTCATTTTTTTTATAAAAACATGAAAATGAAATAATCACAAATAGAAATAGCATAGGTGGGACTTAATATTGTCCCTCACTGCACTTCTTAAAGTTTAAAGTCGTTTTATACTTCTGCTATATTTTTACAGACATTTGGACCAAATTGGTTTTTTGGGAATTTTTCTTTTGGCTAATAATGAGAATGGAGAAAGAAAAAACCGAAAAAAATTACTATAAAGGAGAAAAAATCACTTAATATAAAGCAAATTCGCATGGGGTGGGGAACCTGGGGCTTTATCTTTACTTTGGTTTTTTTTATCTATGTAAATTTTGATATAAAAAATAATAATTAGATTAATTGAAGAGAGGATTGCAGCCAGGCAGGAGGAAAATGAAAATCTCAATAAAAGAAAACGTTTCGGCTTTAATTAGATAAGGCCATCTTCAGTTCTTATGAACTGAAATGAGAATAAATAAAAATTATAATCCAACAGGATAAAAAATTTTTATATTATAAAAACATTAGATCTTACAATATTGGCAATCTCAATCGAGATGCAGATAGAGTTTTTATATAAAAACATAAAAATCAAATAAAATGTATACATAAGGTGACGTATGAGAATCAGTCTCAAATGTATATAATATTTTATTGTCAAGTACAGTTAATATAACATGATGTTAGGGAAAACATCTGAGAACATTGAGCCATAATAAATATTAATAAAGCCGAAATCTCAAAAGCGAGCACCTGATCTCTTTGAAAATATATTTTTTATTTGCAAATGATCATATTCTAATTTAATTAATTTATAATAAATTGTGAGAGGTATTGATAATTTTAGAAGGAACGTCTAGTGGCAGAAAAATGTTTTATAAAAACATGGACATAGGGCATTAAACTATAAGACAGATTGCATAGGGATTAGTAAGGTATTTTTGTCCATTTTTGCAGACACCCAGATATATAAATATTACAATTGATATATTGTTTATAACATCATTTGTAATATGAAAATATATTATAACTTAATTAAATTAGAATATGATCATTTGCAAATAAAAATATTTTGAGATTTCGGCTTTATTAATATGTATGTATTATGGGTCAATGTTCTCAGAGAGTTCGTTGTTTTAATACATTTGAGACTTCGCCATATAAACTGATGAGCATACGTCACTTTATATACATATTTTATTTTTTATATAATTTTGTAGATTTTTATATAACGACTCTATCTGCATCTCGATTGAGATTGCCAATATTGTAAGATCTAATGTTTTTTATAATTTAAAAAAATTTTATGTTTATGAATTATAAATTGCTCGTTTCAGATCATAAGAACTGAAGATGGCCTTATCTAATTAAAGCCGAAACGTTTTCTTTTATTGAGATTTTCATTCAATAGAGTCTCCTGCCTGGCTGCAAATCCTCTCTAATCGTTGGACAGCCTCTTCTCACATCAACAAAAAATGATAATAAATAATTATAATCAATTTTTGTTTTTGGCAAAATATTCATTTTAGTAATTTTTACAATTTTATGGTACGATTGGAATATTTCAATTTTGGATGTAATACACCCAACAAGAATTTTTTCTTTTAGCACGAATCCCAAATTCCCCGCCCAGGCTTTTGAAATTGTAAGATACTAAATAAATAAATAAAGTAAAGCTTTTTTGGTCATTGAGTAAAAAAATGAACATGAAAAAATGTTTGGTTGTTAGAAAGAGTTTAAGGTATCTAACAACTTCAAAATTTATATTTTTATAGAAAAAAATATACCACAAATTGTTATTAAAACATATACCAGAGATCGGCCGCCTTTTTGTTTTTTAAAATAGTAAAAAAACCATTTAATTAAAAAAAAATCAAATAACTAATTCAATTTTCCAATGACTATGTTATAATAAATAAATAAAATAATTATGTTTTGAAATATATATATATACAAAATAACGATTATTCAAATGAAGATGGCCGCTAATAATAGGTAGGACTCTCAGAGAGAAAAATATATATATATAATAGATAATAGTGATTTTGATAAAGAAGAAAGACAGGAGCAGCCCAATAATAAAACATCTGGATGCTTAGCGAATATTGGAACGTTTTGGGTCAAATTTATTGTTCTGACTGATGATGGGGGAATAAATTTGACCCCATTGATTAAGCATCCAGAAGTTTTATTTTTGACTGCTCCTGCCTTATTTCCATCGATATCAGTGTGATGACATTCTCATTTCAAAAGCAGACATTTAATTTGTTTGATACGCCAGTAAAGTAATCAAAAATTACTCCCTTTGGTACAATTTTTTTCGTTTTCACTGCCAAAAGGGCCGTGAGAACTATTCTGTTGTTCAGCTCGTTAATTGAGTCAAAAAGCTCTGCCATTTAAGAGTTATCTTGAGTTTCGGAAACAGGGAAAATTCCGCAAGAAGCGGTAAGGGGGCTGGAGGGATGAGGGTCATGGTTGTAATGGTGCAGTACTCAGGGGCGCCGAAAGGAATTTGAATCAGGGGGGACCTCACTTCAAATAAATAAAGAAAATCAAAAATATTTATTTACTTCAAATAGTATAAAACAAATCTACTATAGAGCCTAAAAAAACTTTTGATAAAATCACTAGAAAATTTTTAAAAATTTTAATTTAATAAAATTTTTTTAAGCTATATATAGTAGATTTGTTTTATACTATTTGAAAGAAAGAAATATTTTTAATTTTCTTTATTTTTTTTAATTTTTATTTTTTTATGAAGGGATAAAGTCTCAAGTTTTCATGTTATCTAAATTTTATTATTTTAATTCCATAAAAAATGTTTTTAGAAATTAGAAATACAATAGGGTCTATATAAAATATTTTGGAAAAAAATGAATTTCTTACTTTTTTAATTTTTTTTAATTTAAAAGATTTTAATTTTAAAAATGTATCATTTTTAAAAATAAATGAAATAAAAGAAGACATATTGCCCCCTCGCCCCCAGCTTCCACCTATAGGATGACAGGGAGGGGGGGGGGGGGAGGAAAGTACCCTTGCAGGCCTATGGGAGTACTCACATACAAGTGGAGTTTAGGAACTTTTTGATCATCCTTCGTATAACAATGTCCAAACAAGACAAAAAATAAGATTTTCTCATTCAAGCTTCGAAGTTGAGTTAAGTTGGCTTGATGGTCATTAATTCCATCTAGTCTTAAGGTACATTTCCAGATTAAATTGTTAAATTAAAAAAGTAATTTAACTCCATTGGCTGAGAGTCCTATCTATTAAAGATTATCCAAGTATGTACTTACTAAAAATAAAAAACACGTACATAAAATAACAAGTACCGTAATTATAAAAATTTAATGCAAATGGTGTAATTAGTCTGTTAATTTATTGTAATTAAGAATATAAGTGGAATTGGAATTGTATTCTCTTAAGTATTTGTAATTTTAGTTAATTTCATAAGCACTCAGCGGCACAATTAACAACCCACCTACGTTGATTTTATTTATTATTTGAAAAACAAATATTTTTTTTTTGTTAGACTTCTAAGAATGATTTGTTTCTTATTTAAGTGTCATTTCAATGTGAAAATTTGGTAAGTATTCTTGTGGAGGAAGGCCGTTAAATTTCCATAAAAAAGTGAAAACAAGCTGACAAGATACAGCCAACATATTCAACTCAACAATATTGGTTGTTGTTGAAAGAAATGAAAAAAAAAGGAAGAAAATGGAGCCAATGTAGTTTCTTTATTGAGATTCAGCCCACGGCTAACGTTTCGATCCTCGGCTTGGACCATCATCTGAGCTTGGGGTGCTCTTATGCAGCGGCGTAACTAGCCTTTGAGGGCGGAGGGGGCGAAGCTCAACAGGGGCGCCGTTTTTCGTCCGACCTTTTTTTTTTTTTTTTTTTCTTTTAGTATTCGAATCTCGTTTGGGCTTTTTTTTGTAATTTTTTTCCAGATTTGTAATATGAAACGAATTTATTATGAAATTTCAAAAAAAAAAAGCCGTAAATTTTGGGAAAAAGCAGCTTAATGGTCCTGGGCGGGGGGGGGGGGGGCGGGAGGACCCCCTTCGCCTGATATTAACATATATATAGAGGTAAGAGAAAGTAAAAAAATTGTAATTATAAAGCCTCTATATACATTATTTATTATTTTTGGAATTAAATTGGCGCCAAGGGCTCGATGCGCCTGGGGCGGGGGGGGGGGGGGGGTCAGTTTATTTTTTAAATTTTTTAAAATCTTGATGCAAATGGGAGGAGGCTAATTAATTGTGCTACTGAGTACAAATATTTGAAAACATATAAAATTAAGTTTTGTCATGATTCATGTTTTTCTGGCACAGCCAAATTATTAATGACTGGTAAGTCCGTAAAAAACTAAGCGGCTGAACAATATGTAAGATGAAGTTAAACAACATATTATCTTTATATGTGCTCTCAAAATAACAGTATTTTGGTAAAGGACCATGGCACTGCAATAGCGACATCTGTTCAAAAACATCTAAAAAAAAAAATTTTAATAATTAATAATTATAAAAAAAAAAATCGGATATATGGGCTTTTAGCCTCTCTAATTACGTTACTCGTTATAAGGAAGTTTTTTTTTATATAAAAAAGAATAGTTAATAAAATATGTGCATTTTGCACTGGTAAATATTGTTTAGTGATTAATAGCAGCCGGCGCCTTTATTTGATTTTAATTTGAAATTAAAATAATCTTTTTTACGAAAATAAATATACTTGAATATATACGATAAATATATATATATATATTAGGGTGATGCTTAAAAATGAAGTGTTTAAAATTTTATGGTTCACCCTCTCATTTGAATCCCCCCACATGTTTTTTGAAAAATTGTCATTTTGCAATATTTTTTATAACTTTAAAGCTTGGTAGCGACTCCTAAAAATTGTTCAAAAAAATATATTTTGTTTCTTTTAGGAAGCGACCGAATTTCGGCCAGTTTCGGAAAAATTTGGTCTCCATAAAAAAAGGGAAAATGATTTTCACGAGGGGAAAAAAATTTAAAAAAAAAAAAAAAAAAGGTAAAATGATATAAATATCTTGTTTCGGTCGGACCCTAGTTTCTTTCATCAGGTAGAATAAAATGGCGGGGGTGAATTAGAGCAAAAATTAAAAAAAAAAAATTTTTTTGTCCTTTTAAGCAACAGCCTTATCTATATATATTAGTTTAAATTAAGAGAATAATTAAATGAAAATAAAAAAAAGTGAAGATATAAGTAAGGCCGCCTATAAAAACCAATTAAAGGCTTTAAAGATATCCTGTTACCATTAATCCAACTTACTAAATATAATTTGAAAAATATTCTCTGTCGGTTTGTACATTTGATTTAAATGCTAACTAACGATTATATATATATATATATATAGGACAAAGTATAGGATAAGCTTGTATTACGTGGGACAGTCGAAAGCAGGCCTTGCGAAAGGCAAAGCAATAGCAGCAGCCGGGGGTAGGCGTTTTCCCGTCCATTTGGCCGATCCCCGTCCGTCAAATGTTCCACATAATACAAGCAATAACCCTCACTTGCCGATCCCTACTAACGCCTCATCCATCAGTTCATCATCGGTGATACAAGGCGGAGAACCTGAATGTGGCGATTGAATGACCAAAGGCGATGGTGCCGGGGATTTGACAATATGGACGGACACTGATGGGGAATTAGGAAACGCTGGTGGAGGAGGTGGTGGTGGGGGCGGTGGTGGTGGAGGTGGAGGTGGTGGGGGTGGAGGTGTTCTTCGAGACGGAGCACCTCCTGATAAAATCCGATCTGGCACGGATGAAAGTTTTACAGGCAATTCTGGTAATGTTACTGAGGTAGCCGTTGTGGTTGTGGTCGCCGCGGCAGCTGTCGCTGCCGCGGCGACCGCTGTAGAAGTTGGACCTACTTTACTAGAAAGATTATTGGTTGATGAAAAATCAAGCAATATATCTGTTGATTCAGAATATTCAGAATGGGTTATTACAGGAAGAGAAGGAGACAATTTTGTAGCTCCTGGAGGCACTTTAGAATCTTCATTTGGTGGTTTAATAGAACTTAAAATAGAAGTGGAAATTTCTTCCGAATCTGGCTTAGTAGATGAATCTATGGTTGAAAGAGTTTCAGATTGACTTGATGACTCTGGGAAATTAGGCATTTGCGATGATTTAATTGTTTTTTCTTCTTTAATGCTCGGGGAATATTTAATATTTAAAGAGCTTGAATCTGATTTGACTTCTACATTTGCTGGAGAAATAGATTTCTTTTGTTCTGCATCAGCTGCATTTATTCTTTGTGAAAGTTTTGGAATTTGAAATTTGGTATCTAATGTTTTTATAAGACCCTCCACCACCATGGAGGGTTCCATTTTTCCAGAATGCATTTTAAACCTTTCAGCTTCACCATCTTCTCGAAGACCCAGAGGACTAATTTTTCGCATATCTTGAGATTTTCCAAATATAGATTTTTCTCCTTTATTTGGTTGACGCGTACTTTTGTCCCTACGATTTGTTTCACCAAGTTTAGGAGATCCTGTACTAGTTTTAACTGTTTTAAGTGTACCAGGAATTGGAGATGAACTAGATTTACTGGTACTTTTAGAAGGAGGAATACCACCATTTCCAGTTTTGCTTGTGATGGTATTTTTATGTTGTGAAGTTTGATGAGGCTTTTTTGAGGCTGGTCCACTATTTACACCTGGTTTTAATCCTGTATGTGTTTTTGGTGACCCTGAACCCGAGGATGAAGATTTAAAACCACTTGATTTTGATTCTTTAGTTCTTGTTTTATTAATTGTAAGTTTAATGCCTTCAGAACTTGGCTTCACCATATATTCTCCTGGATTCTTAGCGTCAGGTCCTGGTTTAGCAGTATTTGTGGGTACTGGATTATTTCCACGAACAGATTCTTCAGGACCTGCTTGTTGAGATTTCAATTTATCTATTACAGCCGAGAGTGACCCTTTTCTATTACGTGCTTGAGATGGAATCAATGACTTATTTGAATCACTAGTACCCCGAGGAGGAGTATTTCCTTCATTTTGAACTTCATTTGATGAACTTAAATCTAGTTGCTTAAGCTTAACGCTAGAGGATTTAAGTTTAGGACTTGAACTTCCAAAACTTTTTCTGTCTTTATCTTTATTTGAAGAAGAAGACACTTTAGTTTTATGGGAGCTCTCTTTACCTGGTGAATTATTAGCTGCTGATTTAAGAGCTGACATAGAAGGTTTACCAGAACCCCCTGATTGTCCTGGTGAATGCTTTGGACTTTGTTTACTAGACGATTTTGGTGAAGATGAAAATTGTCCATCAGAAGATGTTGCTTTAATACTCACAGTAACAGGTTTCGATAAAGGATCCTGTTTATGTGGAAGTTTTTCTGGAGGTCCCATTCCAGCCACTCCGCCAGGGCTATCTTCACGCTTTCTTTTTCTTTTCTTTTCAATTCTAGTTTTATCTTCACTACGGGATTTACTTTTTCTTTCTTCTGTATTTGTTGGTTTGTTAGCAATTGGTGTTATCGTAATAGAACTAGATAAACTTGCAGGAGTTGTTGAAACAATAGGTATTATTTCAATACCTGGTCTTCTTTCTAAGCCAAGAACAGAGTTAAAATTTGGAAGGGGAGTAATAGAAACTGATGGAGGAACCAATTGTTTATTTTCACCCAAATCTAGTAATACAGAACTTGGGGATTTAATTTCTTTTTTAGAATTTTTTCTAGGTTTTAATTCGTCCTCAATTTCTGCTAACTCATCATCCCTTTGTTTTGATTCTTCATCTTCGGGTTGCGGAGTCCAAGAGAGAGAACTATCGCTGCTCGATGATTCCAAAACTATTTCAAGATCTTCATTCTGTTTATTTCTCCATTCAGCATGTCGCCTTTTTCGCTTTTTTGAGACATTTGTTCCAGCAGATGATAGAATTGCAGTAGTAGAAACAGGTGTAGCAGGGGCGCTAGTTGATGCTGTATTTGTTGAATTTTCAGTATTTGTTGAATTATTATTATTATTATTATTGACAGGGGGAGCAACAGTTGGAGGGGCGGATAACGGACAAGTCAAATTTGAAACAGAATCTGAAAGAACCATTGTAGATAGAGGGAAATTACTTTCATTAAAGGAAGAAACAATCGAAAGAGAATTTGTTATTGAAGAATTTGCTATTGAAGTTACCACAGTAGAAGCTGCAGGGGGTAAATCTGAAGATGTTGAAGTGTATGTTATATCTGAACTAGTAGTAAGAGATGATAAGTTTGATGAATCTGTGCTAGGTATTGTATCATTACTAAGCTCAGTTCCAAAACCTTGACGACTACCATTTAAACCATTATTTTGACAAGAACCAGAACCTAATTCTGGTTCGCTCTTAACCTGAGGTGGATCGAAATCTGGAATATCAGGAGGAGCAGAAGATGGTCCAGGTCCTAAACCCATTCCATTATAATGAGTCCTCTGAGTTGCTTGCCGATCCCAATGCATAAGAAGTGCTCGTAAAGTAATTGGAATGGAAAGAGATCTGAAAATAAATAATAAAGAATTATAAAGAATTTTTTTAAATTAGTAAATTAGGGACCATTTTCATAATCAACGTCATTTTAACACTTTAGTTAAAGCTACTTTAAGACTTTAAATTTAATTTGATTCGTTTTCATAATAAAATCAATTCGCCTAGTGACTTTAAGTAAAGCTTCTATTCTTAATAAAAATTGAGGGAAGTTGGCACCTCTGTTTAGCAAATATAATAGAAATGTAGCCTCCTTATTGCAACTAATCATAGACCCTGCATACACAGCCATTGGTATTTATATTCTCAAAATGTCAAGTAAAAAAATTAAAATACCCCTTAGGGGTCGTCCACATATTAAGTAACGCCTTTTTTGACGATTTTCTAGTCCCCCCCCCCCATGTCACAGTTAGTCACATACAAACAAACCCCCCTACAAATATTATGCCACAACAAAGAACTCTACGCTAGTTGATAAGATAAATAAGATAAATAGAAGTTCAAGTTGACTTGAAGAGCCGGTTTTACATATAATTAACTAGCTATCCCTCGGATAAGCTAGTTGACTATAACTTTCGAGTTTTTTTTAAATCTGGTTAAGCTAATCTTATGATTAAATATGAGCTCAGATCGTACTCGGATAAATTTGCTAGGTGACTAGATGTGTAACAACCTAAGTTATCTAAATGGGATTCAGACTGACTTTATTTTAAAATAAAGTTTAGGCTGCACTTAAGTGAATTATAAAAACGACAAATTTAGTCTTACTTTAAAGTTAATTAAAAGTGCTAAAGTTGATTATGAAAATGGCCCTAGAATTGATAAATATTCAAATATTTGATAAAAAATGAAATTAATTCAATGGAAATAATTGTTAAGATATTTATTATAAAAAAAATTGAATTAAGAATTTAAGAAAAGAAAAAAATTAATTAATCGTCAGTAGTTTCGGACTAAAGATTCAATGTGACCTCCTGAAGCCCCTTAAGTAAAATAAATTAGATTTTTTGGGAGAATGTTTATTTGTTTGTGGGCCAAACATCCCATGACTCCAAGGAATCATACTCAGGATCGCCACCCTATTATTTAACTAAATTTAAATTATATATATATATATTTACCTGTTCATAACCTTATTTATTTTTTCATATGGGGATGCACCATACACATCACATTTAATATTGGCGATATCAGAAAGATCAATTTCCACAGTAGTCATACTTTCTTCATGAGGATGAACAAAAGCTATTGAAAGATGTTGCCAAGAGAGAGCAGTGATTTCAAACATTATCATGTTTTCAATATCTAAAAATAACATTTTTTTTTTTATAAATTAAGATAAAATATTTAAAAAAAAATCAAAATCAGAAAATTTTGAGAGATGTAATCGAATTACCTTGTCTAGAATTAGGGCGAACACAACTAGATACAAGAACATTAAAAAGAGCTTGCTGGCGTAGACACATTAAAATCTGGGGGACATGTCGAGGATGTGTAAATGGGATATTGTTTACAAGTATACCGTCATGGCCTCGAGTTTCAGTCAAGAAGTAACATTGATGGTGTTCTGGTAAATTCTGAAAAAAATAAAATAAATAATAAAATAATTAAGGAGTAACCAGAAAAGAATACTAATTAAATATTTTGATGAAAGTTACTTTGGAAAACCGTGGAGTTGACATGTGTAAGGAAAAATATTTTTTTTTTTTTCTTTTTGCAAATCTTTTATTAACACAGTCAACTGCTTATGTACATTTAACTGCAGTTTTGACTTCTATAGGCTCATCATCAGGTCTACAGTGATAAAATTGAAATATTTATTAATATTTTTTAGCAATAAGAGACATTTATATTTTTGTCATATTTCAAACTTATTTTAATAAGAAAATTAAAAATTGATATATATATATATATGTTCTGGAAGGTTTCCCGACCGGATGTATGCGAAGATAAGTTTTCTGGGTTGTGTGCGTGGATGTTGAGTTATGACGTTCGGCTCTCCTTTTGGAGCCATTTTCAAGAGTATGTATAATCCACCCCAACAATTCCCCCTAATTCCATACTCTTGAAAATGGCTCCAAAAGGAGAGCCGAAACGTCGAGTAAATCTCAACATCACACGCGACACAACCCGAGAAAACTTATCTTCGCATATATATATATATATATATATTTGATTTCCTTATTCTAATCTAAGCTGACAAAAATATGAATGTCTCTTATTGTTAAAAAATATTAATAAATATTTAAATTTTATCATTGTAGACTTGATGATGACTAGAAGTCGAAATTGCAGTTAAATGTACAGTGAGGGACAATATTAAGTCCCACCCATGAGTTTTCTACATGTGATTATTTCATTGTTTTTATAAAAGAAAATGAAAATCTTTATTGAAAATTTTCTAGGTTTGTACCATGAAAGTTACCATTAAAAAATATATAATATTTTTTAAAAAACAATGAAATAATCACAAGTAGAAAACGCATGGGTGGGACTTAATATTGACCCTCACTGTACATAAGCAGTTCTCTGTGTAAATAAAAGATGTGCAAAAAGAAAAAAATATTTTTCCTTACACATGTCAACGTCACTTTCAAAGTAACTTTCATAAAAATGTCAAGATTTTGATGGAAATACACATTTTGAGGTCTGCTGAGTCCAAAAAAAGTGGGTCCTGCAAAATGGTCTGTCTGTGAACAAAATATCTCAAGAACGAAAAGAGCTAGGAAGTTGAAATTATTATAAAAACAATTATGTATTGATACATATGCTGTCAAATACGACTTGCTAAATTTTGATGTACGTAAACCATTTTCACTATAATTCAACTACCTGGTAAGTAATTTACCATATATCGAAAAATAACAATTTGTTAAAAATGTTCATTTTTATTGAAGGACTGAAGATGAAAGACATTAAATATATCTCGAAACGTTTCAGAAGTGGAGAAGAACAAAAGCTTTTTGAACTTGCCTTCTACTATACTCAACTCTATTGACAACCATTAAATCTATCTAGGGAGTTATTTTTTAATCAGTCTTGAATTAAAGAGAGTAAATGTTGGAAAATTACTTACTACAAAAATTGCCTGATTGTTGGCGGTATCCATGAGGCCATCGGAGGCAGTACGAGTGATAAGTGAGAGCAAGGGCTGTGCTTGAGTCGTGTCAATCCAATCAAGTTCCGTTAACTGTTGAATTTTCCGAATTAGAGAGATACACATTGGCAAAGGTTTCGAGAGTTTAAGCATCAGCCAGGCAGGTAGCATGGTACTGTTGGTTGTAGTAAGGTTAGCATAAGATGGTGAGCTGCAAAACAATTTAATAAATTAATTATAAAATATTAACAATATTATTATTTATTTATATCCTAGTGATGGAATTATCCTCAGTACAAGTAAAAGATGTTTTGCAAAATTATTGATTATAAAAATTGCATTCATGGAATGCTCAGCTATTTGGTCATATTAGATGGGAGAAATTGGTGATTTGCAAAACATCTGTTGCTAGTACTGAGGATGATTCCATCTCATTGGAATCGAAATATCTACAAATAAACGGATAATATGCAAAATTATTTATTTTTGGCCTTCTTGTTAAACCATCTTAACCCACATGTCTTCTTTTATAAATGCTGAGAACCGGGGTTTTTCATATCAGAATATTTTTTAATTTTTTTTTTTTTTAAAAAATATAATATTTTTCATTTTGAGAGTTATAAATTAGTATAATTTATATTACCATAAAAGAAGTAAAAACTCTTTTATTATTATTTTTATTTTTAATTTTTAAGAATTTTTAAATTTAATTTCAAGAAGAAGAAAAGGAGAAAGAGAATAAGGGAGTGTGATTGTTATTGTATTTTTTGATGTTGAAGTATGAAATATGCAAATTGGTGTATTAAATTAAAAGATTAATGGTATAAAAGAAAAAAAAATAAAATTTTAATTAAGAAAGAAAAGAATAAAATTTATATTTTAATTTTAATTTTACTTTCTATTACTTCCTAACCCTTCCCTGCTTGTATAAGGGATGAAAAAAAAGTTGGGAAAAAAGAAATACAAAAGTAAAAACAAATATTTTAGGGAATTTTTTTTTTAAATTTGGTTAAAAAAAAGAAAAAAATAAATTTTTAAAAAGAGATAAGGAAATTTTATAATTTTGTTTATATAAAAAAAAAGAAAAGATTTAGATTTTCCATCTCCACCTTTTTCCTTAAACGAAACAAAATATTTTATGAGAAAAGAAATATGTAAAATACAAAAAAAAATGAAATAAGGACAGGGACGAAGCAAGAAAAAAAAAAAAAAACAAACCCCCCCAAAGAAAAAGATTGAAAAAAAATCTCAATGAAGGTAGTTTTGTAAAAAGGGGGGGGGACACCCTTGGGATTTTACATTGGGAGGAAAATTTGGGGGAGGTGTTTATAGAGTGAGGGGGTTCACCCCTTGAAATAGTAACGCGCAACGCTCAATAGATACGGAGAAAAATGACGTTTAAAAAATTCAAAGTTCGCTTATATACTAGTTAGGCTTTTTATATGACAATGGCGACAATAGTCTAGCAGGTAGCGTGTCTACCTATCAAATGGGCGCTTGGGGTTCGAATCCCGTGCACGACTTGTTTTTTTTTTTTTAATTAAAATATTTATTTTATTGTTTTTACAATTAAATAAATTTATTATTTAATATTAATGATTATTTATTAATAAATAACTATAGTGTTATTTTGCTAACAAAAAAAAGACTAAATTTTAAATCATAATTATATTCAATAGCAATATTTTAAATAACTACCAAATAAATACACTATTATTTAATAAACTATTATTCAAAATACTATAATTTAGGCTATTAATAAGTAAAAAGTTTCAATCTTATTTCTTGATTTTACATTATAAGCATTTATACATTATACTTTTTTATTACAAACGTGAGACTGAATGATAATCATCATAAAAACATTTGAAACAAAAATTTTTTCGGCATCTAGCACAATTAATTAAAGCGGAATAATTTTTACAAGAACAATGAATTATTTTTTAAAAGATCAGTTGGAAAACAGACAAACACATCATTTACGTTCACAAAAATTTCTCTATTAATAAATAATCTATAATACTAAATAATCAATTTATTTAATTATAAAAACAATAAAATAAATAATTTAATAAAAAAAAAAAATAAGTCGAGGCGAGATTCGAACCCCAAGCGCCAGTTTGGTGGGTAGAGACGCTACCTGCTAGACTATTGTCGCCATTGTCATATAAAAAGCCTAACTAGTATATAAGCGGACTTTGAATTTTTTAAACGTCATTTTCTCCGTATCTATTGAGCGTTGCGCGTTACTATTTCAAGGGGTGAACCCCCTAACGGTCTACAATCATCACCCGAAGTTTCATCCCAAAATGAAATGCCAAGGTCGTGCCCTCCCCTTGTAAGTACCGAAATTCTATGTGCGCAAAATGATGAAGTTCCAGAAAGATGGCAAAAGATCATTGAACAAAATGAAAAATATGAGTTTTATTTCACGCTACAAAACCGAAATCACTTTCTTCTCAATCCTATAGATTAAAAGAAAAGTTCACAAAGTGCTGCTTGTCAAATAGAGTGTTTGATTTCAAAAAGTGGATATGAGTGATCCGTGAATTAACTAAGATTGTCAATGAATAGATCAAAAATTTGGTGGGACTGGTCGCACAGCACAAAACTTTTTCTTACCTTCGGTAATTGAAAGTTGTGATCTGTGCTTGCCACAGTGTCGATATATATTTAGTTTCCGACAGTAGGCCCTACTTTAAATAGAAAAAATTATAAACATGGGAAAATATTTATATTTTGTTACCATGGCAACCAATTCAACTCGTAGCTTCATGCTTTAAAAACAGACAGACATACAGACAGACCACTTTGCGGGACCCACTTTTTTGGACTCAGGGGACCTTAAAATGCATGTATTTCCATCAAAATCTTGATATCGAATTTTTGACATGAATCCAATACTTTCTCTCTATATACAGTATATATTAACATATATATATATGGGCAAGAGAAAGTAAAAATGTGATATTTTCTTTATACAAGGAGAGAAATTTGACTCTATTCCTTGAAGAATCTAATATTATAAAAGTTAAACGGACAAAATAAGATTAATTATTCCGTTCTATTTTTAGAAATGTTTAATAAAATAAAATTATATTGAATATTACTATAAAATAAATACAATCGTGAAATGTATTAATAAATAAATAAATGAAATGTTAACTCACCTTAATAAATTTTTGAATTTGGGCAAGCATTGATAGATCCGTTTCAAGACTCTGAAGTGCACTGAAAGCTTTGCATTTTACTTTTTTATCAGCATTGAGTTGATAGATGGATATTAGGCCTTCAAGTTGTGTGGTAAAATCGGTGAAATCTCCTCGGGTTAAACAAGAGACGAGTTCTTCACAACTCTACAAATAAGAAATAATAATATTATATCTTTGATTATGTTACTTTTTTTTAGTATTTTATTATATAAGTCATTTATTTAAAATGAGCCAAGCACATGGCCTTTTTAAATGAGATATTAATAAAAAAAAAATTTGATTACAAGGGTTTTAATATACTATCGGAAAGTAAATATATCCCGACCGCCTGGCCGCAAAACACACAACTTTCTCTTATATTCGCTAACTAGAAGTTGTGTTCTGTTCTTGTCACACCAGATTTTTTGTGTCGCGAAATATTTAGTTTCCGATAACACATAAGAAGCCTTTAAATGTTATTTATTGAATATAATCAAGCAGAGGAATAATATTTATTTATATTTTGTTTAAATGGCAATCATTTCTCTTATTCTTTTATATATGGGGTACAAGAGTAAAATGGGTATCAAACAAATTTGACAAAATGAGAATATACATTTTAAAGAGCATCTAAAAAATAATTTATTTATGAATTTTAATCAAAACCGTGGGGGCCAATTTTGAGAAAATCGAAAAACCCATATCTGAAAAGGACTATTAATAGGAATCTTTGGTCGATTTTATTTAAAAGTTTATTTTCGTATGTCGAGAGGGTACCTATATATAAAATTTCAACCACGTAGCTCTTTTCCTTCTTGCTTTTTTTTACCAGAGACAGACAGACCATTTTTTGGACTCAGGTAATCTCGTATTTGTTTGTGACAAGATTGTAACACTTTCTCTCTATAAATTAACTTATATAGATAAGAGTAATAATACATTGTTTTTATCAGCAGTCGAAACGTTGTAGAGTATTTATATTTTTAATAAATTATTAATAACAAAATGTGATCTATAATTAAAAACTCTCATAATAATCCCACATATTTTAGATATATCAAGTCAGATTTTTTTATTTTATTTTTTTTTTGAATTAATATATTAATATAAGCTCATTAGCCTCTTAGCTTTAAGGTTGAAAAACTTGCAAGGGACTGACGACCAGGGACTGACGTTTTTGATATAAAACAAAAAAATCTGCTAATTAATATGGAATACCAAGGGCCTGACGAATTGAGTTTGTACATGCTGATTTTCGACACAAAATAACAATAAAAGTATATAAAAAAATGGATAAATGGGGTATACCGGTATTTGGGCACCAATGCCATCCCCCTAAACTTGTATAAAACATAATTATTTGATCAACAGTGTATAATATTAGATATTTTTCAAATTTAAAATAAGCCAAGGGACGGACTATCGGATTGAGGTACGCGACTTTCAAATAAAAAAAAATAATGTAAATTTATTTAAAATCAAAATTTATTACTTAATAAAGTATCTTAGATTATATCGATATGAAAAATAATGATATAAATCTAACAGTTTAAAATAAATTTGCATTTAAATGTTTACTTTTTGAGCTGGTACATCCCAGGGGACTGACTTTTTAAGGTTAAAAAGACGAATATTTTCATTAAATTTTTTAAATTTCAATATTTATCATGTGTGCCCGAAAATTATTTACTTTTTCTATAACCTGATGTTTAAAAAAAGTCAATATGTTTGGTAGTCACTGAATTATTTGCAATTACGCGAAGATAACCTATTTTTGTAGAATGACATATATACTTATTAAACTAAAATAAATTTACCGAAGAACTAAAAAGACTTCTTGTTAGCTTTGAAGAAATGTTTGCCAGGCGTACGAAACGTCGGCAACAAAAAGAAAAAATGATTTTATTTTCACATGGCTGGGCCCATCTCAAATATTAAATAAATAACGCATTCTAGAGGCATTTCTCAAATCTCAAATAAAACATAGCAATCACACAAATAAAATATATCTTACTTGTTGTTCGACTTTTGCTTCATGATGAATCTTTACATCCTCGACTTTGCCTGAAGGTTGAAGAACAACTTCTAGGTAAAACATATCTGATGATATGAATAATTCATTTCCAGAAGGTCCAGGCATAAATTTCAAACTAAAAAATAAATAGAAACAAATATTTGTTAGCGGGTTAACAATTCTAATTTGTTTGATATAAATTTAATTAATTTTGTTATTTCATTTTCAGGGCTGTACTAAAAGAGAAATTTTAAGATTCTTTTTTTTTTGATAAAAAAGAAATTTAGCTGGAAAAATTTCAAGTCTCAAGTCAAGAGCAATAAATTTTTCTTTTTATCTCTTAAAAAAGCAAATGACAAGCCTTACCCCAGCTGCCTGGTGACGCTTTCGAGTCTCTCGACGATTCCTTGAAGGGAATTTGCTTTCAGACAATTATGTAAAATATCCAAACATTTTTGTAATTGGCTTCTCTCCACGTTGTCGATTGGATATCGTTTTTCCTGAAATCATTTAATAAGAGTAATGACAATAAATAAATAATTAAATAAATATAAATACCCACCAGTATAGACATTCTTAAAGCCTTTGCACTTTCCACTAAAGGTTTGTACTGCGGAGCTTTGGCTCTTATTTTTTCCATTAACAATTCCATTTGCCATTCTTTTGATTTCTCTTCGCTCATTTTGAAGAAAAATAATGTTTTTAATTTTTATTTCTTAATTTTTTTATTTACATTCTACCAAAAGTTCTGAAAATCAAATTACAATCTTATATAATAAATATTAAAAATTGAATTAATCTCAACTTACCTGGTCATTTAAATGGTTTGGGAGTGAATTTTTTTATATATTAACTAAATAATAATCTTATATCTTTGAGTACAAGCATGCTTTTTTTAATTATTATTTCTTGAAAAAAATAAAAGAGAAAGTAAAAAAATGATCAAATAAAAACATTTGGCTTTAACTAGTAAATAGAATACCTTATAATGAAAACACAAATTAGAAAATCTATAGGAAAAAAAGAATATTCAATCAAGAAAAATAAAGAATTATGTTTTTTTCGTTTTGTTTTATATTAATTATTAAGATATAAAACGAATGAAAGCAAAATTTTGCTGTTGGCATTGATTTTACTCCTGATTTAAACATAAGTTAGCAACTTTTGGTTTCAGAAAGGCAACATTCAAAATTTTAAAAACTAAAAAACTTTATACTTCTACAATTTTTTATTTATTTATCAGAATATTGTTAGTGCCTAAAAAGATTATTTATCATTTATAAAATAAACTGTGTATGATTATTTAATTGATGTTTATTTAGTTCTTGGCGCCAAAATTCAAATCCTGTCCTAAAAAAAGGATATAAAATGTAAAATAATTAAGACAATTGTAGTTTGACAGAAACAAAAATGTTTTAAAATTATTATGTTTAAAAAATTAGTGCAGGATTATTTTTTACTAATAAATAGATTGGTTCGTAACGAGGGCGTGGCAAAAAAGGCGCCTGCCGCGGCGCAGCAGGGCTGGGGGCGCAAAACAAGTTGGGTTCTGCACGTGGTTGAAATTTACCACCATTTTAATCAGTGAGGCGCTTCGGGATTTCTATGTTTTTTTTAAATTATTTACGAAAATTTCATGACTGGTTTAGAGCTGATTGAAGAAAGGAGGGGGGTTCAGTGGCGTCATTTGGGGGGGGGGGGGGGGCAGGGGGGCATTTGCCCCCCCCAAGGGCTCTGATTTTTATAAAATTTTATATTATTCTAAATAAAATACTCCAAAAATACATCTACGAGTATACAAATTGTACAAAATTAAACAATTAATTAAATTAAAAATGTTTTGGCCAAATTTGAGTACCCGTTTGTAAGTAAATTTTAAGAAAAAAAAAATGTTTGCCCCCCCCCAAGAAAAAATTTGCCCCCCCTAAGAAAAAGTTGAAATGACGCCACTGGGGGGGTTGGTATAATAGTCGGAGGCTTTTTAAAATGTATATTCTCATTTTGCCCTTGAAATTTTTTGAAGCACACTTTCCTCTTGTATTTCATAGGAAAAAGAGAAATTGTTGCCATTGTCAGTGCAGTAGAGAGCTTAATTCGCGCCCGGGGCACAATACCTTTTTAGCGCCCCCCCCCCCCATTCGAAAACCATATAATATTATATGTAAAATATACAAAGTATTATATTACACTGGCACTAAATTTAAAATATATTTTCCAGAAATCAATTATAATAAAAATAAAAATTATCCACCAATTTTATTTTGTTTTGCGACCCATTTGGCGCCCCTTTGTGAGTAGCGCCCGGGGCATGATGCCTCCCGTCGCTACGCCATTGGCTAAAGTTTGTTTATTTGAGAAAGAAAAAAAGGTAAATTTTCAGTAATTTTTTATTATTAGGAAATAATGCCTTGTAAACTATTTTTTCTTTCTCTTATTTCTTTTTCAAATGTTAAAACCAATATTTCCTAGTTAAATATTTATTCTGGGCCAAATTGCCTTAAAACTTACTTTTATTTTAGAAAATAGGCTATATAGCGCTACGAATTTCGTTTTTCAATATTATTGTTCAGGGTCGTTAACGAGGGCGTGGCAAAACAGGTGCCCGCCACGGGCGCAACTGGGCTGGGGGCGCAAAAACAAAGGGGACCGATCTAGTTGTGAGCTGCACGAGGTTTTTATTTACCAACATTTTAATCAGTGAGGCGCTACAGGGGAGAGGGGAAATGGCCTCCGACAATTATATCAGCCCCCCTCCCCACTGATTATATTGGTGGTAAATAAAAAACTCGTGCAGCTCACAACTTGGAGGGAGGGGGAGCGGAAATTTGCTTAGGGGGCAATTTAGAATTTGAAATATCATTTTATATAATTTACCAAAATAAAAAAAAAGTGCAGGAGATGGATTTGAACTCGCACAAGTTTGGTTAAGAAAGGACGAAAAAAAAATATTCTGACCACTTTACCAATTCAGCCACCGTCGATGTTTATGAAAATCAGAAAAATAAACTATATAAGAAAGAAGAATTAAAAAAATTATTTTAAAAATGTTAATATTGAACATATGATATATCATTTTTTACTACGTTTTATGCAGATTAATAATTTATAATAAAAATTTCAAAAGCATGAATTGTTTTCAAATTATTCAATGGACAAACGTCAGATTGTTTATGCCTTGATGTAATTAAACCAAAAACTCTATCTAACATATGATACATGTCATTAATTCTTGAATTCCCCCTGATTCCAGAGAACTAAAGCCCTTTTAATTATATGATCTAATTTTTGAGTTATTGACGATCAAAGTTAAGACTATTTTCGCCCTTAATGACATCAACACTCAATTTTTTATATTATCGAAAAAGCTTATTTAGCATTGTCTGATTAAAACCAAATTTTTACCAGAGATTTATAATTAAAAAATGAGTTTTTTTCTAAAGTTTCATTGAGATTGGTAAAGAAATAAATAAAATATTGACTATTTTGTAAATTGAGTTTTAGAATTCGCGATCCCGGATATGTAAAGAGAGCCGTCTATGAACCGGGTCTAGGCTTGAATCTGAGATCCCAATTCTAAAACTCAATTTACAAAATAGTCAATATTTTATTTATTTCTTTACCAATCTCAATGAAACTTTAGAAAAAAACTCATTTTTTAATTATAAATCTCTGGTATAAATTTGGTTTTAATCAGACAATGCTAAATAAGCTTTTTCGATAATATAGAATTTTGAGTGTTGATGTCATTAAGGGCGAAAATAAGCTTAACTTTGATCGCCAATAACTCCCAAATTAGATCATATAATTAAAAGGGCTTTAGTTCTCTGGAATCAGGGGGAATTCAAGAATTAATGACATGTATCATATGTTAGATAGAGTTTTTGTTTTAATTACATCAAGGCATAAACAATCTGACGTTTGCCCATTGAATTATTTGAAAACTATGTGTACTATTAAAATTTAGACTATAAATTATTAATCCGCATAAAAAGTAATGAAAAATGATATATCATATGTGGAATATTAACATTTTTTTAATACTTCTTTTATTTCATGTTTCTTATATGGCTTATTTCTCGCTATATCAATTAAGTAAAGAGTGGCTCAAGTGGTTAATTCGTCATCAAACAATTTTTTTCCATTCTCAAGTAACCAAACTTCGCGAGTTCAAATCCACCTCCTGCACTTTTTTTTTTAAATCATATTATCAATTTCATTTTATTTTTAATGCTAACTTATAATTTCATTTATCTGTCATTATAACGAGAGAAAGGATTTGTGGAAGGCAGGGGCGGATTAAAGGGGGGGGGGCGGTGGGGGCGATCGCCCCTCCCGAGAAGAAATTCAACAAGTTATAAAAACTAGTAATCTAAAGAAATTATGATTTCTGCTCTTTAATTTCATTTGAAATTGATACTAATCAATTTAAATAAATAGGAAAGGGGTCTAAATGGCCATAGATGCCGACAAAGTCCTTAAATAAAAAAAATAATAAAAAAACCCCCCCCCCCCCCGACAAAATTGCATTAATTCGCCCCTGGTGGAAGGTTAGGAAACACTTGATTATGGACTGGGGGGGGGGGGGAGGTGCGCTAGTTTAGAAAAAAAATGTTTTTGACGATAACAAATGTATTTATTAATATAATCAAACAATGAAAAATATAAAAAATATGGTCTTTGTAACAGGAGTGAACAGGAGAATAGAATAGTATAGGAGTGTGTGTGCTATTCTCGGATGACATGACCCGGTGTGGATATTCTACAATAATATGCTATTCAGCTTTTTTACTAAAAAAATTTTCCATTTTCTATTGTTTCGAGAAAATGAAAGGTTAACATATCTGTTTATTAAAAAATACATTTACCGACCAATTTTCAAATGTGCAAAACATAGGAATTTTTTAAGAAATTTACCACTAGCTAGAAAATTTACTAAATTGATACTGGCGACCGTTGGCACTAGTTGAAACATATTTAAATAGGTAATATAAATTATACACAAGGTTATTTGTTTCAATTTATTTTATTAACTTAATAAAATGAATTGAAACAAATAACCTTGTGTATAATTTATATTACCTATAGAAAATTTACATTAATTTAAACATAAATTTTGTGATATCTCATTTTTAAAAAAAGATGGACTTAAACCACTTTCAAAATAAACGGTCCATTTATAGATTAATACAATGAATATGAAGAATTTTAAATGCTAAATTTAATGTATTCGGAAAGGACCGGAGAATAAAAGCCAGCATTTGATGGATCCTCTCACATCATCTTTAATAAACAGATATTTCGCCTGGCATTACGCCTAGTCATCATCAGGGCAAACAAATGATCTGGCGCAGGGCCGGTGTGATGCCAGTCGAAATATCTGCCCACACACACAACACAACATAGAAAAATATTAAAGAGAGATGGAGAAATCCTTACTTATTTTAAACATTAATAATTACATTTACGTATAACAGTTATTTCATTCTTTTCTATAAATTATTATTATTTTATTTATTTTTTTTAATGAGTAAGTAGTATATGTTTATTTAGATACGATTTGTAATTAAATTGTTTGGAACAAATTTCACACTTATATTCTTTTTGGCCAGAATGAATTTTTAAATGTGAGTTGAGATTCGATTTTCGATTAAATTGTTTACAACAAATTTCACATTTATATTCTTTTACGCCAGAATGAATTCCTAAATGTCTGTTTAAATGAGATTTGTAATTAAATTGTTTGGAACAAATTTCACACTTATATTCTTTTTGGCCAGAATGAATTTTTAAATGTGAGTTGAGATTCGATTTTTGATTAAATTGTTTAGAACAGATTTCACATTTAGAAACGATTTATCCTGTTGAAATTTTTTGTTGGCAAATGAGGAGCCCGAACTTTTCTATTTGGAAATTGGCTGAGTTTTCTCATTTTCGTCTTTTTTCTTAAATTCTTCCTTTTTTTTTGAAGTTTCTTTTTTTCCTAAAATAGAAATATCTTAAGCATAAATAAAAAAAATCAATACCTTTAAGGTAATATATGTTATTAAAAATTCCTTTACATTTACCTTTATTTGTTGGTTTTTTGAGGAAATCAAAATTTCTTTTATCTAATCTTTGTATTGGATTTGATAAACATTTTTTAGAATGGTTCCATAGAAAATATAAATTTATAAAGTTGGTTTTGCAATGAATACATTGGAAGACAGGACCTAATGAAAAAACAATCAAATTAAATAGAGAATAAATCAAAAATCCTTATCCAAAAGGGTGAATTTTTTTTTTGACACTCGCACTTTTTTCCCATTCACACACATACACTCATTTTTCACTTCCATATACTTTCTCTTATTAAAGTGAAACTTTTATTACATTTTTTTAAATTAATATATCTATTGGGTGTCCAGGCATTCCTATTTAAGCCATTTCGTATCCAAATGGCTTAAATAAAATCCTCGAACTGCTTGGGATCCGACACCACCCGAGAGTGAGATTGAAGTCAGCATTCATTTTATAAATAGCAAATGCCAGAGAATATATTATTAAAAACATAAAAAAAAGCAAAAAGGTATAAGTTAATTAATATTTCATATTTAATTAAATGTACGAATTTGCGATATGAAAAGAAAACGAATTACAACCCCTGATTACAGCAAATAAATGGCATAAAAGAATGAGATATAGGTTATAAAATAAAAATAAATTACCAATATGAATGGGGTATTTGATATCATCGTTTGAAATGTCTTCCTCTTCTTTGATAAACGACATGTTCTTAATAATTGACAATTTTTAATATCTAATTGTAATTAAATAATTAAAAGACTGGATAAAATAAAAAAAAATAGCATATGAAATATAATTGAATAAAATCTCTGATTGTGCTGCACTCTTTTGGAAACTTTAAAAATTATATTAATACTTATAGTCTCCACAGGGTCGCAGCACTAATCAGCCTGAGAGATTGTCTTAATTTATATGATAAATTAGCAAAGAAAATACCCGGAGATTAAAAACAGAGAGGAGGTTATTTTTTCTTTGGCGCCAACACACTCCTTTACTATTCTATTCTCCTGATCACTCCTGTCACAAAGACCATATTTTTAACTTATAATTCTAAAAGTCTCCACAGGGTCGCAGCACTAATCAGCCTGAGATTCCTCTTAATTTATATGATAAATAATCAAAGAAAATACCCGGAGATTAAAAACAGAGAGGAGGTTATTTTTTCTTTGGCGCCAACACACTCCTTTACTATTCTATTCTCCTGATCACTCCTGTTACAAAAACCATATTTTTAATACAAGTTTATTAAAAAATAAAATTAATGAAGATTAAAATAAATAAATTAATAATAATCATTATATAAATATAAACAATTAACTAATTAAATTTGTTATATATAGTCTTATAGTCAAAATACATTAAAAAATATTATATTAAGTACAAATTTCAAGATTAATTACTACTATTATAATACTGAAAAACAAAATTCGTACGTTGCGCTGTAATCATCTCAAAAATTTTATTTTCTAAAGTAAAATTAAGTTTCATGGAATTGAAAATTTGAAACTAAATAGGTCTATATCAAGGGCGGATAGAAGGGGAGGGGGAGTAAAGGAGGTAATTACCTCCCCCGAGATTTGAGAAAAATATTTTTTTTTGAGAATTAAATTTTATTTTGAATATAAAATTTTAAAAATTGGACCCAGGAGCCCGGCGCGAGAAGCTAATCTCTTCTCTCTGAGCCAAGGGTCACGGGTTTCAATGTTTTTAAAAAGTTATTTAATGTAATTTAAAAAAAAGAAATTAGTTTCATTATCGTACAAAACTTCTACCTCGCACTTGTGGACGGTAGGGACAAGGTTGACTACCCCTGCCTTCACTCAAGTAACTTGTAAAAATTGATGCCTAATTACATTTTCGCTTTTCTCCCCCGTAGCGCCTCACTGACAAATAAATAAGTTGGTAAATAAAAACCACAAGTAGGTCGGTCCCCTTTGTTTTGCGCCCAAGGGCGGTCCCAGAGGGGGGTCAAAGGGGTCGTGACCCCCACCCCAAAATCTTTTTTTTTAACATACACTTTTTTCCCACTCACTCTCCCATTCACACAATCTTTTCGGCAACTTAGGCCATTTAAGACTTAAACGATACTCATATTTGATTAATATATATTTATTGCAATAATTTTTGCTTCCAAACTGAGATATTTTTTAAACTCTATTCTCTATTATTATTTTATTTTTTTTTTTAATATAATAGCCAGGGCCTTAGACAGGGGGGTGGGGGGGTTATATTGAGTAAAAGTATCGATTCCTCAGTGTTATCGTTTCATCCCTATTCGAGTAAATATTATTCAATTTAGCTAAAACTTTGGCATTTTCATTTTCTAGACAATTGGCAAATTTTTTTGCTATTTATCGATTTTTTCTATAGTAAAATTATTAATGTTTCAATGATAAATTAGCGAGTCCTTCTCTACTCGGATGGGCATAGGATATGCGCCAGTGTCGCTGTGTGAGTATTAAAACAGGCTAGAGGCCCGTGGGTGGAGACCGCGGTCCCCTCCTCACAGTCTTGGGTCCAGGGACTCGAGTCCCGTCACTCCAAGGCTGTGGGGCATCGGATCAAAATCAAGCCCCGGGAATGTGAGTCGGAGTAGGATAAACGCGTACTCGCCCACACCCCTCATGATTTACCAAGGGGCTAGCCTGCGTTTTCAGACTGTGACGGCATATGCACGGGGACATAGCTATCCAGTGATACTTGCGAGCTAGCCATTAGGTGTGAGCAGAGGGGATCCTGTGGCCAGGGGAATTACTCTGCTCACCCTTGGCTTGGGTATGGGGACAGAGTCCCCATCGTCAATAGACGCAAAAATCTTCCTACCACAACGGGTAGAGCGATGGAGAGGGTAGTGCGTGAATAAGGCAATTTGCTTAACTCGAGTCAAGCAAATCATCGTACTCAAGGAGCACAGTCTCCTCCCTTGATTTGAGAAAATTCATTCAGAGCTATATATATTGACCTTCTGAAAATTTCACTCCCTCATGTTTATATTATAAATAAATGAAAGTAAAAATTTATTATTGAATATTGTAAAAAAATAAAATTCTTATTTTGAAACGCCATATATTCTCTACAAAGTTAGTTTTGTAAAAAAATGATAAATGCTTTCAATTTTTTGTTTGAAATTTTTTTAATATAATTTAAAAGGTTATTTTACTATTGGAGCCATCTTTGGACGATGACGTCACAATGCTTGCATTTATTTGTGTAGTATTTAATGTTCTGTCTTTTCCCATTCGCCAACCAGTTTGATATTATATTGAGTTTGTATTTATAAATTATTTTACTATATCTAGCCATTTATTTTTCATAATTTCAAGTCTATTATGATTATGCTAATCCCTTTCATAATATTTTCAATAAGTTAGTTTTTCTTTTTTTATATTACTTTCTCTTACCAAGGGCGGTCCCAGAGGGGGGGGTCAAGGGGTCGTGACCCCCCCCCAAAATCTTTTTTTTTTTAACATACACTTTTTTCCCACTCACTCTCCCATTCACACAATCTTTTCGGCAACTTAGGCCATTTAAGACTTAAACGATACTCATATTTGATTAATATATATTTATTGGGGTCCAGGCCCATTTATTTCTACTATAAAAAAAAAAAAAAAAAAAAAAAAACAGTGACCCCCCCCCCCAAATGTAAGGCTAGGACCGCCCTTGTTTGCGCCCCCAGCCCAGTTGCGCCCGTGGCGGGCGCCTGTTTTGCCACGCTCTCGTTACGGCCCTGGCCATTGTAACAAAATATGCTTTCCCATTTTGATTAAAATTCATAAATCAAATATTTTTTATATGCCCTTTAAAAAGTAAAATATTTCGTGAAAATTGTTTGAAGTACTTTGCTGATGTAGTATTACAGTTCTTTCAAAATCATTTTCCGGCTTCCATAGTAAATCTGTAGCTATTTTTTCCGTTGGTCCTGTTATGTATGGTAATGTTACCTGTGATATAGGCGTATATGTTGGTTTTTCTTTATCTTTATTGTAAGGGGGCCCGGCTCCCCCCCCCCTCCTCGAAATTTTCCATGCTGGATAATTTTTATTATAATTCATTTCTGAAAATATATTTTAAATATAGTGCTAGTGAAATATAATAATTTTGTATATTTTACATATAATATTATATGGTTTTCGAATGGGGGGGGGGCGCTAAAGGCGTTGTGCCCTGGGCGCGAGTTAATCTCGCTACGCCACTGGAGGGCAGGTCAATAAGTCCGTGACTTTTTTAATTTCCCGCCTCTTAACATAAATGGCAACACTGCTCCTGTAAGCAGGCAACTATCAGCTGACTCCTGCCGAAATTTGAACCAGCTGGGTCTTTTAGTTTTTGTTTGACATCCATTAATAGCAGACTACCTCGTGATTTGAGAAGAACATGGAAAAAAAGTGAATTTTCAGTTTCTATTTCAAAAATCCTGATACAAATTGCTCCCTCATCCGCTCTATTCTCCGGATTTAGCCCCAAGTGACTATTTCTTGTTTCCAAACCTGAAAAAATGGCTCGGCGGAAATAGATTTGACTCCAACGATGATTTTGATGCCCTCGACAAGAGAACAGGAGGTATATAGGGGGGGGGGGGCTGCCAGCCCCCGAAATTTTTAAAATCTACATACATATATGCGCCTAGGCAGGAGGCTCCGCCCCCTTAGTCGAAGAATGACTTGGTTCAAGGTCCCAGCATCATCCCAGGCCATAGAAACTTAAAAAAAAATTTAATTGTTTTAACTCTTATAGTTTCTGAGATATTTTGGTAAGGACAGGGAACAAAGGACAAAGGATATATATATATATATATAAGATAATTTTTAATAAGTTTCAATATGAAATTATTATATTTTATTCAACAATCATATATGATTTATCAATAACATTTAAAAAAAAAAGAAAATATACATATACATATTGTCTAAATTTTAAGTACTATTTATTATTTAATCACTTTCTTAACAATATTTTATACAATTGATGCATTTGATTTATCTTAATTAATAAAAACATAACAATTAATTGTTCTCGAATATTCTCTTATTTATTTATTAAAATAATTTCTAAAATCTATTTTCTATTTACACATCAAACAATTTGTTTTAAATACTAAAAAACAAAAAGAAATTAAAATATTCCAATTAGATATCAAAAATTTTATATATTTAGTATAGAATTTATTCAAGTGTGATATATGCGCCGTTCTCGGAATTCTATGGGTGTAGAGAAGGACAGGCAGGTGATGAGCATTGCCTTCCCACTCTCTTAGAGGCAATTGACCTCGTGGGATATTGCTTCAATTTCTAGACTATAACAAGCTTTTTCACTATTTAAAGATTAACATTTTTAGATAAAAATATGTTTTAAAATCACTTTCTTTATCCAATTAATAATTGCATACAGATGCAGATTAACAATAGTAGCCCACGTCAATATTTAATTTTTAAAATAAAAATATTAGACCAAAATAATTTATTAAAATTTTTTTTTATAAAATTATATACATCCTCTATCATCAACTAATTTTCTCATGCTAAATTTAGAAATATATTTAAAACAATCAAAATAAACGTTAAGAATTTTATTTTTGGCTGCTGACTTTTAAAGTTTATGCAGCAATTCTGGTATGTATTTGAATATATTAGTGTTGTTTTATTTATTTTTTTAGCATAGGCCACAGGCCTCGTCGCTTAATCCGGCATTGAATATATACTAAAGAATTATTTGCATTTTATCACCATTAATAGGATAATAATATAGTAATATTCTAATGAGATTTATGTCTAAAGCCAGATTTTGCCTAAGAGGTTCTGAACTATAGTTGAAAAACGAGTATTTATAAGGAACAAAAAATTCAAGGTTAATTAACTTGTCCAAAAAAACTTTCGAAGGTTGTCAACTTTTTTAAACTGTTCACCCGGAGATATAGATAGGTACTTAAACTAAAATGGAATGACCGCTTAAGATATAAAGCCTTGGGGGGATTGTTTATATCAATTTATATATCCTTATCTTACAGTATAATCAAATTCAAAGATTTCAAATTTCATCAACGACCACACTCCAAAGGAATCTACCTTGCCAACAGACTAATTTCTCAACTGCTTGTCTAAAAAAATAGCTTCAGGGCAGAGGCGACCGCAGAAATTTTTCCAAAGGAGACAGCCAAATTTTAATTCCTTTTGCAAGTTAACAGTAGATGCAGGATGGATTTCTGCGTTTATAAAATGAGAACAATTTTTGTTGTTAACTCATCTGCAAAAGTGAAATTATCAAGAATATATTTCTTATTATATTATATTAAAATTCATCTACAGTAAATTTACAAAAGGAATAAAATATTGGTAAAACTTACAACATTAAAAACATGTAAAATGAGCCGGGCGTCGAATCAATTTCTCCCGAGGATATTTTATATTTTATAGAGAAAATCTTTTTTTTTTAGAGTTTAGGCTTTCACAGTTGTTAGTAATAAAAGAATTTGATTTCCGGCTTAACTGTGGTTTATTTGTAAAAATTACAACGTTTCGGCCACTCATTCCGTGGCCTTCAGGAACAATTCAGTTCATCTTTGTAATCTTAAATGAATTCTACCTGAAGAAGGCCAAAGAATCAGTGCCGAAACGTTGTAATCGAATTCTTTGATTAATAATCTTTCTTTTTTTGTCCGCAGTGACAAAAAGAGAGCGAATTATTGCACTTACCTTCTAGAGCAAATATTCACGGCTATATTACAATATCGACTCATTTTTTCACGTTTATAATTTATGAACATAACTATACTCTAAGACAAGGAGAGAGATTTAATCTAACGTTGATAATCATCCCATTTTAGTTAAATACTGATGTATTAATATGTTGATATACAAACTTTATATTTGATTGTACAAGAATATACACATATCTTGTCAAAAATATTTCGTATTGCGTTACAAATGAATTTTTCAAATTTAAAAAATACTCTTTTTGAAAATAATTTTTTATTATAATTGATATCTTGCTCGTATAGCAATTTAGTTACAGTATCTTTAGAGATTTCCAGAAAAAGATGAAACATCCAACATTTATATAAAAAAAAAAAAAAACAATGTTGATGCTTTTATTCAAATTTATTTATTTCTTGTTTTGAAATATTTTTACTCTTAGCTGTATATATATTTTCTATAAACACAACAGTGTGTGTGCTAAGTACAGTGTTAACTGTACTGTTTTTTTTCTTCATTCTTATGTATAAGCAAGCCTGAAGCAAGGATCGAAGTCGCTCAAAGGGGAAGGCCACAAATGGCAAATCATCGTTAGGGAAAATATGGTCTACCCCCTCCTTTTTCAATCTTGCCAGAAAAACCTGCACACACCATTCAGGTTTCTTCACATCAAAAATGTATTCATTTACATTAGACTTGTTTTCAATAATAAGAGTTATTAACATATAATGTTACATATTTATTAAAAATAAGAGCGTAGAAGATAAAAAGTTTTATTTAAATATTTGAGAAATAAATTAAATTTTTATTGAATAAAAATTAAACAACACTCCGTAAATTAATTAAGTAGACGTTACATATTAAATTAATTAGGCAATTAAAAAATAAAAAAAATAATGCACCTCTTAAAATGTTTTCAAAACAAAGCAAAATAATTATAATAAATAAATCTTGTCAAAAGAATATTAAATAAATTAAAAATAATTATTACTGTGTCTTTTAATAAATAAATAGTTAGCTTAATCTCGTGAGATAAAAAAAAATGAAGCATCTGAAGGTGTGAAACGCGAGGTTCGAGTTTTAAACTAACGAACGAAGCATATCTTCAAGGGTTTAAAATATTCATATAGTAGAGTTTTTTGAAACCAAAACAGCTCATAGGGCCTTCATTTATATGATTTTTTATAAAATTGGTCTTCTGATACTGAATTACTAGAGGAATAAATTACCGTAAAATGGGACAACTTATTAGTCAAACGTAAACAATTCGTTCTAATGAATATTACTACAAAACATTTATTCTAACAATATTAATTAGAATGCACTGAACATGTTTACAGCATATTTTTACAGAAAACTATTGAATCATTTCAGAAAAAAAAATTAAACGTTTCTGTCCCTATAACGAGATAACATTGGAAACATTAATTTTTATGCTAAAACAATTGGTCTGTCCAGTGTTAGTCCTAGACATGGTAAATTTGGACAGAAAATAATAAATCTAACATCTAGCCTTGACTCGCATAGCCTATGGTCCTTATTATGGCAATAAATATTTTACACAAATGCGCCATTCGACTTTTGGTGAGTTTTATTGAAACACTTCAGCCCTGAGGATGGTCGCAACGTCGGCTTGAAGTGCCTAATCCATCCACCGGAAAGCTATATTTACACCGGTCTTTTGAGCCAATATATATATTCTGAAGACTCCTTAGAGTTAAAGTGCCATTTTTCACTTCCTGAACAGCTTCCTCAAGATTTTCTGATGTCCAAAGTTGTACCCCTGTCCAAAGTTGTCCCATTTTACGGTATTAATTTTATCAGGCCTCCTCAAAAATAGAATGGCATCTTAAAATTTTTTTAAGCAAACAAATGTATAATTTGATGAAGAAATAAGAAATAAATTAAGTAGTTGTGGCTGTTGACAACCTAAAAGACAAATATTCATTAATTTCTATTAAAAGTAAATATTAATTTTTTCACATTTTAATGGTTGACTTGCCTTAAATGTGTTCCATAAAAGACAGAAGACAATTTTATCAAGAAATTTATCAAAGAACAAGAGATTGAAATCTAAAGTCTAATGGAGAGTGAGAAAGTGCAACCTAGCAGCCTATTTCCTGGGACTCGGTGCTCTCAGAAATTATCAAAATAGAAATTACTAAGTATTTTTATTTTCATACATTTTAAAATATTTATGTACGACATATTTTCATCTCTCAAATTTTTCTGCTAGTTGAAAATTAAGTGCTCCTCAAATTTTCATACTCCCTGATTTTAAAAAGGTTAAGAAGCACTGCTATAATTTAAATAGTAATATTTTTAAATAGAACTCAGGCAGATAATGGTCGAGCGTCCGCCTGCAAATATAAATGTAACTTCCTTTCTAAGAATAAGGATTATTTAACAATGAAGTACACCATATGAGCATAAAAATTTATTTTATTTTTATGTATTTTGGCGCTAACAAATTTTGAAATTCAGACTGTTTTCCACTAACAGCACCAAGTGCTATATTCATTCTTGCTCAATCGATATGACGTCAAGGAAATGCAAGTGCAATTCCAATTCATGTTTAAAATCCGTCTGAGCTATCCTCCATTGAAGTGAGTAACTAAAGGGGAAAGTGCGAAGTTCTAAGTTTTGGAAAACAGCCTAAATCACTAACTAACATTTAACTAAAAACATACATCATTTTCAATAGCAATAAGCAGATACTTCTCTCAATCTCTCTTCTTTAATAGATAATAGAGAAAATTCTCCAATTTTTTTTTGCTTTAGTAGAAATCGTCAGAGAAAAAATAATCAAATTCGGAAATTCAAGTTTTTTAAAATCAATTGTGCTCAAAATTTTTCAAAGTATATAGTTTTCGTCCATTAATTAATTGAATTTATAAAAATTGTTTCTTTATACATTGTTACAGTTTCATTCATATTTCATATACATATTCAAAATAAATTATATGAAGTTGTAACAATTGGAACCTTCTTTTTAAAGAGATTTGGATTATATCCAAAATAGTATAAATAAATTTTCGTTTAATAAAAAAAATATTATGAAACCTCAAAGGTAGCTGAAGAAATTTGTTTGAGAAAAAAAAAAGTTGGGTTCCGGATAATCTAGTAAATTTTTCTTAATTCCTCAAGTATTTTAAATACAAAATACTTAGAAATACAAATTAAATATGTTCAACTCTATCTATTTATAATATATACAGATTATACTGTAGCTATGTATATTTTGGCCAAATAGCCTTTAAATTTTTAACAGATTCTAAACGAAGAAAAACTCTGCTCAATATTGGCCTAGAAATTCTAAATGATTGATTGGATTAACTGTTTAGTTATGAAATTTCCTCTCTACTCTCCTGCTACAAATAAATAACTTAAACCCTTGAAGAGTTGATTATTAGTTAATAGATTTGAATTCCGGGACACCCACGAGTCTCTCTATTCTTTCACTCAAGGGCTTAAGATAAAATTATAAATTCTTTAAAATTATATTTTATAAAATTTGCATTTAATGCATTTCATTGTTACAAAATTTCATTTTTAAATTGAAGTTATTGAAGAGATTTACAAAAGAAATTTCAAGAAATGATTTGATCATTCATCCAAAAATAAACATACCAACTAAACAGAAAGAAGAGTTAAGTACTTAAGAGCTTAATAAAGCTTTTCAACAATTCACAACAAGTTATTAATATACAAATTATAATAATTAACACTTGTAATTGTAAAATATTTACATAATAGCTTTAAAAGTAATACGCTTTACATACATACATACATATATATATATATATATATATATATATATATATGCAGAGAAATAGGAAAGAGTGGGGAGTCTTGTTTGTATTTATACCATTTTCAATTTACTTCATTTATCATTGAATCTCTCCAACGCTTAGGTGTATAAAATTCAAAATTAGTAATTGGCAAGTTGCTTCTCGACTTCAATAAGAAATAAGCAAATTCATTTTTTTTCGCCACGCGAATTTCTTCTTACATCCTATAAGTGATTGATGTGGAAAAGGTCTTTTTTAGTCTAAAAAAATTAAACATATTTTATTTCACAAGAAATCTTCTCAAACAACTGGTTTAGACCTAATTGTTGAGAAGAGTGCATCAGCAAAATCACCAAACGTCTTTTTTCTTGAGAAATAATATTTTTTGGACTGAAAAGGGCCTTTTCTCACCTTTACATAGAGATCAGGGGGAGTTCATTATTTAAAATTTTATTTTGCCGCGTTGTTTATTTAAAACCAAAGCTTATGACCATCTCTTTTCTCATTATTATGGAAGTTTTTAATTATAGAATACATTTTGTTATTAATAATTTATTAAAAATATAAATTCTGTACAACGTTTCGACTGCTTATTATGCAGTCGTTTTCAAGTACTGTACACTTGCAGCGACTCAAGTGAACTGTACAGTACTTGAAAATGTCTGCAAAATAAGCAGTCGAAACGTTGTGCCGTATTTATATTTTTAATAAATTAATACAAAATGTGGTCTATAATTAAAAACTCCCATACTAATAATAATAACAATTCATACCACAAAAGATTTAATAAACACATCTCTTTTTTCCTCAGCTAGATGCTTCAGTCATTAATTTAGTAGTTGTCATCTGAAAAGATCTTAAGAACAGATTCACTATTTGGCATTTGGATGAATTCTGTCCTAATCTTCGCAGAAAAAGAGACAGATATTGCAGTGATAAGTAGAAAATAAAGTAAATGACATCAAATTAGAGTTGTTCCTTCTGGCCTTTCAAATAGAAATCCAGGAATTGATTCAGTTATTGCGAATTGTCATCTTAAAAAAAAAAGGATAGATTAAAAAAAGATCAAAAGCACTTGGGAGCTTTAAAACTTAAGAAATAAATTGTCATTCTTATTTAGTATTTACAAGTGTTCTCTCTGTAGTGAGAATTAATGACGGAAACATCTAACAAGTCTTTGAAACAAAGAATTTGTGTTGTATTATATTCATTCATCTTTATAGTTGTTTTGGGTATCAAACAAACAATTTTCATCAACAATAAATTATTGTCGAAAAAGGCAAAATAAAATTTCAAATGGTAGTGATGTAAGTAAACTAGTAAGAAACTCGCCAAACCTTCACGTAGTGACTTAAAAGCAACAGAGATATTTAGTAATTAAATAAAAAAATTGTAACTTTAAGGTACCCTCTAAAATTGTATCTCAAATAACTCTGGCATTTTTAACAATTTTTCGATGCGGCTTTTTATTAAATGAATTAAATTCAATAGACATATCTTAAACGATATTTTTTTCTTGATGAAAAATAAAAAATTATCACAACAAATTTTTTTTTAATTTAAAAATGAAAAAATTATTATTATTTATCAAATATTCATGACTTAATTAAATAAATTAAGAAATAAAAATAAATTGTTTTAGAAATTAACGGACAGAACAGACGTGGCAGTAAACAAGCTTGCTGATTGGCTAGAGGCGTTAAGTTAAGCCTTGCGAACTTTAACTCCTTTTTGCCCTAACAGAAGATATCTCTTTTGCATGATATCTTGTTTTAAATTTTCTCCTCTTGCACTAACACAATATTTACGATGGTTTGAAAAAAAAAATAAATAAATAAAACTGTTGAGAATCTTAATACTTAAAAAATATCCGATATTTATATTGAGTTAGAAAGAACACGGGCATTGTTTATTCTAATTGATGCTTTCTTTCTTTATAAACAATAATAGAAAAAACTAAAACGCAAAGTTTGGATATTTTATAAATAAATAAATAAATATATAAATATATACAGTAAAACCCCTCTTGTCCGGCCTCCGATTAATCGGCCTATCCCCATTAGAATTAAATTACATATATCTATCATATATTATTTTTATTATTACATATATTATTATATAAATTACTTTTGTGTTTTAATTAAACTGTATGGTGCAACATTGTTCAATATGTTCGTTTAGATGGTGAAGGGGGAGGGGAAGGAGTTCCCGAGTTTGTTTACTCGCTTGCTTCCCAGTCTATTTTTCTACTACATAGGCTTGAGATCTCTTAAACAAAAATGAGCGAGTTAGGAAAACGAAAATGTATGAAGAAAATCTATTTTTCACCGGAACCTGGGATTAACCGGCCAAACGGGTATCCGACCAGGTCGGTTAAGAGGGGTTGTACTGTATATAAAATGCAATGCCGCCTAAATTTTGCCTTATATAACCAGAGACTTGAGAGAATAATGCATAACTGAGAAATTTTTAAAATTTAATTACTTAATTAAAGAAAAATTAGCCGCTTTTTTTTCCTTCAAGAATATAAAAAAAAAGAATTTTTTATTGTCTTTTAATCAACAGCCTTCTTGTCTATAATACTTGTAATAATTAGTTTGATGTTGGCTTATTTGTTTACAAATTAAAATTGGTAAAGAAACATTAAAAATAATTTTGAATGAAACTGAATTAATAATAAATAATTTATTCAAATCTTTTTAACGAAACCATATAGTTTATGCTTATTTTTTTAGCGTCTCTCAAGTAAAAATTTTAATATTTACTAAATAAATTTTATGAGAATCGAGGGAAGGATAAGCAAATATATAAAATAATTTGTAAATTAATTATTTATTATTGTTTATCCTTCCCTCCATATCATAAGATAACGAAACGATGCAGGACTTCAAGATTGGGAACTGAGAAATCATTTGAAAAGGAGAACTCCGGCTTGAAATTTATTAAAGATGCCAGCGAGTGAGTGAAGTGCGTTTGAAAAAAATGAAGAGGTCAATGATTCGACACGATTCATTCGATAATGGCACGGATCGCCCAATCCCCCCCCTCCCGCCCTCAACGAAAAAATATTTTGACTACAGCACTGAGTGCGGATTATAAAAATTAGGATTGCGAGTTATTGTAATGGCTATGGTGTGTGACCGTGAAGCCTTGACTTCAAAAAAATAAATGAGCAAGACACGCTACTCCCCCCCCCCTCCAATACAAAAAAGTCTAAAAAAATAAAAAGCCAATTCTAAACACATAAAAATATACTTGCCCCATTTCAAAAAAATCCTGTCTAGTTGATGAACAAGCATGGATAAAAGTTTCCCATGAATAATCCCGCTAATATATAAAATACATGTATGCGTTTAATACATAGTCTCAGTTTTGATAAATTTCACGAATAAAATGCGTGGCTAGGTATGAAGGAGTAAAGATCGCAATGGCAAAGTATCCGTTTAAAAGGACATAAACAGAAAGAACATTAATTAGAGCTTTCTAGAAAACAAAAGTGCTTAAAGAGTGTTAATCCTTGATATTTTTAAAAAAAGGGCAATCATCCTTCGCTATCCAATGTTTTGAACAAGTAAAGAGAGAATTTTCTTTAATAAAAACTATGTCTATGTTAAGTACTTGAATAAGATAAATTTAAAAAAATCCACAAATGAGATGAAGGTGTTTGCATGCCCTCTTTTCAAAAATTATAATTAGAATAGAATTCATTTCAATTTTCTTTTTGTTACTAATGAAAACCTACATTAATTTTAAAGATGGTAGGGAGTTACATCCTGCATGGAAATATCTATGAAGCTTTTGCAAATAAAAGAGAAAAACTATAAAAAAATTTTATTTGGACTACGCTACCCACATAGCACTGCAACCAAAAAGCGGACATTTCAACGCCGCAGGGACGTTCTGCGATGTCCCAAAGTTGCAGCATCGTCCCTTCGACGTCTTAATGTCCGCTTTCTGGTTGCAGTGCTATGTGGGTACTGTAGGCAGAAGTTTGAAGTATCATTTGATCACACTATATTCTAAATAAATGAAATTATCTCACTTAATAAATAAATAATTTTCCTAACCCTATTATATTTTGCAATTACCATTTGAATTCTAAATAACTTGAAGCAATTCTGGTTCTAAGCTTTTTCCGTCTATTCGAATTCACAGGCGACCAAAAGTCAAAAAGTAGGCGGCATCTAACTTTTGTTTTGAAGGTGAGTTGTGGGGTCTGTGCGCTCTTGAAACATGTGATCTATCAAACTCTTTAGGTCAAAGTCTCAGGGAGGATCTCTCTAAGAATGATCATCCCTCAAGTTCTTGGTGCCTATTACTGGAGGGTATTAAATCCTCATTGCTCTTATATCTTATAACAGACAAGACTATGTCGCAAGCAAAAAGGGACCTATGGTCGAAACTAAAGACTCTGGCTTTCTCTTAGATACAAAAATATAAAGCTAAATATCTCCGAAAAATAACTTAATCAAATTAGGAATCCAGAAACGTTTTCACTCCTCTAGTCAGTTAATAAAATCTTTATCAGTTCACTTTTATTTTTAATAGCTTTCGTACAATTTTATGTACGAGCTTGTACTTATGGATATCGTATTGAAAGGAGCCACTTTTTAAGAAGTCGAATTTCATTCTCCAATGCAAGTATTTGTTGTTAATATATAGTAATGAAGGGGAGGTAGTTTTCAGTGTTTTTAAATATAATTTTAAGTACGAAAGAAGTACTCTTTTTAAGTATATATATAACAAACAAGATTGTACTTTCTCAAAGAAAAGAAAATAGAATAAATTGAAGAGGAATTTAATGGAGTTAGAAAAGAGCAATAAGAGATAATCGGCATTTCAGGTTAATACTTATTTTTACATTTGAATTTGGAAGGCGAAAGGGTTTGTGGGGGCGATGGGGGGCGCAGGAGGTGGTTGGGGGATAGAGGAGGGTTGAGGAGCTGCACCACCAGATCTCCCAGCTGCAAGGGCTGCCCATTCAGCGTCAAAAGGATCACCATTTGAACAGAAGAACGCTTCTGCAGAACCCAAAGAATGCGCCCTTGTGTGTTGGCTAAGAGTAGGTGCCCGCCTTGGGGGAGGACTCGCCTTCACCAACGAACCCAGCCATTGATCCGGTTTCGGTAAACCACTGGAAAAGAAAACCAAATTTTTTTCATAAAATCGAACATCGTGTAGTTCGGTTAAAGAGCCCCATAATCCGAATGGTCAGCTAGTCTAACAGCAGGCATTATCAGATCACTTATTAGCCTTTATTTATATATTTTTATGATGTTATAAATGATATAATATATAATAATATTTATAAACTAAACATTATTAAAGGATCAACAAAAATCAAACGAATAGATAAGATTAAATATAGCCCTACCATCCTGCCATCTGTTGGCAAATTTTCGTACTAGTTGGGCTCTTTGGTTAAATTTTTAAGACCCCTAACGCCATCTTATTGGCAAAAACATACGAACCGCTTTAACGACAAGGTAATAAGACATAATTTTTAAAACGTTCTTTAAATATACACTAAAATAATTTAAAAGGGTATCGACTTCAATTAGTTTCAACACTGTAAATAATAATGATAATGATTGAGAAGAGACAGACCTTGGTGCAGGAATGATGGTAGCAGGGACAGAAGCCACGGCAGGAGACTCCGGTTGGTGTTTTGGAAAAAACGAATTAACCCAGGGAACGACAGCCATCGTAGTAATCGATGAATTTGTAGTAGAAGAGGTCACCGATGTTGATAACGGTGTCGGTGAACTTGAAGACCAGAGACTAACAGCTGGACTTTTTGATACTTCAATACTCGTTGAAGAATTTAAATTATTATTGTTTATATTATTATTGAATTTGACTAAGCTTTTTTCTGATCCATTATTATCTGAAATTAAAAGAAAATGAATTAAATGATTAATAATATCATAATAATTAATAAAAATAAAATTAATAAATTATGTGATGCGGAAAGTGAAATTATGGATATGGGCATTTTAGTAGAATTAAGGTAAAAAATATCGATTTTTTGGTTTAGAAATTTACTTTCTCTTACCTATATATGTAATATATAGAGAGAATGGGAACATGCCAAAAATTCGATGTCGAGATTTTGAAGGATATGTTTTGAGGTCCCCTGAGTCAAAAAAAGTGGGTCCCTCAAATTAGTCTGTCTATGTGGACATTTTTAAGCAAGAAAGAAATGAGCTACGAGGTTTTGGGCTCTACTTGTGAAATGCAAGAGGTCAAGTTTGCAATTAAGGTGCTCAGAACTTTCGATTACCGAAGTTAAAAGAAAGTTGTACGTTAAGTCACACCAGATTTTTAAAATTTATTTTATTAAAAAAAAATAAAATAAAATAAAATGAAATATTTTTATTGATTTTTTTATAAACGCAATTTCTTGTTTTCAAAATAAAGCCTATAACTTTTTTACTATTATTAAATATTTCTTGTTTATAATTTAATATCTAAGATACCTGGATTTGTGGTTGGTGAATTGGTTAAATCGTCAAATAATGGCTTAGAACGAGGAGTGGAGAAACTCTAGAAAAAAACAAACAAAAATAAGTAAAATTTTTAACGAAAGTTACATATTAAACAAGGATTAAAATACCTGATTTGTAGAATTGATATCATCATTGGTAAGTAAAGATAATCCATGAGATAATTGTTGACACATTGCACTTACAGTATCGGCATTCACGGGAGAAACTTCAGGAATCGGACTCACTAAAAATTAAAGAAAATCATTAAAGGTGAGATAATTCTGAGCAGATGTAGACAGTGAGTAATAATACTATGCTGGTTTTCAGGTTCCACATCTCGGAGAATATTTCGGCCAAAGTGAATTAAATTAGCCTATCCAATATGATTTGTTTTATAAGTTGCCACCCCTGACCAACCGAGATATCGAGAAATCGACACTGGCTTTCAAATTCGGATATAGGTTCAATAAAAAATCCAAAGGAGTGATGTAGAAATATTTGCCAGTCAAGGGTCGGTTGCTTCAGTTCTAATTAACTAGCTACCCCTTGATTAAGCTTTGACTATGACTTTCGAGCCTTTTCACATCTAGTTAATCATATGATTAAATAAGGGCTCAGATCCTAGTTAACTAGCTAAGACCTAAAGTTCGGATGATATTTTTGATGTGATAATTTGGGTCCCGGGGCCCCTCAAAGAAATGTTCATTAAACTTTTTATTTTATCTAAATTTTTCGGTTTTTATTAGCCCTGAGGGCCCCGGGGCCTCTCAAAGACAAATATTTGAGGGCCTATGCCGGCTCGGAGCCTGGGGCGGACCGCCCCCCCTCCCCTCGGTACCCCTCTGCTCATCCCATCTTTACAAACTCAGGTTTCGGCTGGTTTTTAACCAAAATCACGGTCAAAACCAGGAAACTGTAACCGAAACTTTGGTCGGTTCCTAGTGGTAATGGTAAGTGGCTTTCCCGAGGCCTTAAAAAGAGTTTTTGTTTACTATGATGATTTGCTATAGGTCGGATAAGTTTGCTAGTTGACTAGAAGTTGAGCAACCCGCCTAAGAGGTTATCACTTGACTATAGCTTTCTAGTGACCCTATGCCTGAGTCAGAAATATAAAGCCTCGAATTTTCACAAATCGATGAGACGTTTCCACAAAATTTTATTATCCCGAAACATCTAATTAATTTGTGAAAATCAGAGGCTTTATATTTTTAGCTACTCCTGTTCCTTTTCCTATTGCAAAACAAACAGTCAATGACTTCATTGATTTAAATTAACAATTAAATTCATTTATTATATGAATATTTCTTTTCTTCGCATTATCCTTAGGTATTAAATGATAGAAATGATCAAAAGAAAGATATTAATCACCGCCTGATGATTGTTTTTGCTGGGAAAAGAAAATGACTAGCAATGGGATGGCAGATGAAATGCCAGCTTTAGCTTAGCTCGTGTAAACGGTAGTGATCAACATATTCAACAGGTGTAAGTCCCTTCGTAGTTTTAATTATCATTAAAAATGTTTTATTTTATGGAATTTTTAAAATAGTTAATTAATTTGACTGTTCATATAACAAATATCAATAGATAAATTTAAGATGTATTAATTCAAAAAATACCCAAACTACGAGAACAGGCCTTTTTTCCTACTATTATTAAAGTAATATAAATTGAAAGTATAAAGCCGCTGACCTGCTTGTTTATTGGCTATTTGTCTGAGCCTTGGAGGTAACCGGAGATCATTTGAAGATTCCAAGCTCAGCGATCTTTGACGTTCAAGATTGGACGGCAATTCGCCAAGACGGAGTGACATTTGACGTTTAAAGGGCGAAGCTTGACTCAATTGCTGGAACCCTCGAAAGGAGCCTTGGCGTTGGAGCATAGAAACAGTTGCATGAGGTCTTTCAATTGCAAACGGATTGACGATAGGTTTTGCAGGTGGATTTGGAGCGGAATTATTGATACTGGTTGCTGGAGTTGTATCGGCTCCGATAGAATTGTTTGAAGTGCCAGGAGCACCTTCCAGCCTTTCGGTAAGAGATTGTTGACGAAAAGACCCTTGTCTTGTAAAAGTAGCACTTTTTGGATCAAAGCTCATAGTCACACCACATTCTTTATCACGGCGTTGCTTGCGTTCAAGACAAGCAGCAAATGCACAGCCCACAGCATGACTCAGTCGCTCGCCCTAAAAGCATCAAGCATTTTATTTATATTTACTTAGGTGCGAAGCTATATTTTAGGAGGATGAATTGAAGCCAGAAAAAATGTTAACAAAATCTTCCTTACTATAATTAAAATATAATAAGAGAAAGTAAAAAGGACCAATCAAAGGGAAGCCAGCATTTTAAATTGATTCTCTTCAATTGCAACTATTTCATTCTCCCTCCGATTGGCCTCCGCAACATTTCAGAAAATGGGAGAACTTTCCCTATATTGAGTCCTCGCCAACCCCTGATGGAGCAAATATTTGTGACTCGTATCAAAGGCCTGCACTGAAAGTTCAATTTTCTAAAATAACAATGGAAATCTAATCTATAATTAATTTTTCACTGGTAACCGTTGGCTCTAGTTGAAACATTATGATTTAATCAGAGAATTAAATTTAAGCAAGAAAACACAAGGTTTTTTATTATTAGGGGAATTTTTAATTATAGATGACATTTTTGTATTAAAAAATATATAAATACTGTACAAAGTTTCGACTGCTTATTCTGCAGCCGCCGTTATCAAGTACTGTGCACTTGCTCCGACTCAAGTGAACTGAACTTGAGTTGGAGCAAGTGCACAGTACTTGATAACGGCTGCAGAATAAGCAGTTGAAACGTTGTACAGTATTTATATTTTTAATAAATATTTAATACAAAAATGTGGTCTATAATTAAAAATTCTCCTAATAATAATATTTCCAACTACAAAAGCTTTAATAAACACAAGGTTTTTTGTTTCAATAATTTATTTAATAATATAAACACTTGATATTTAATATAGAGGCTCTAAAATTGGCTACCAACTCCTCTGTCCTGTATCAACTGATATCTACAGCCACCTTAATCTTATATCAACTTGATACGTATTTCGACACAAGATGTATCATCATCAGAAGTGAATTGTGTTTATATTAATAAATAAATTATTGAAACAAAAAACCTTGTTTTCTTGTTTGAATTTAATTAATTCTATGATTAATCTATAATTGACAAAGTCAAAAATAAGTTTAAAGCCATGTTGCCTCCTTCTACCTTCCTCGAAAAGCCCCAAGAGCTCAGGGTTAGGGAAATGAGGAGCGTAGAACCCAGTACTTTTGTAAAAAAACCCGGTAGTTAGTCAGCCAAAATGGTAGTTTGTCTGTGTGAGAAATACCATTTTAAAAGCAGACAATAGGCCGAACGACCTTTTTTAACAAAAGAATAACCATATAAATTTATCTTTTTAAAATAAATTTCAAGATATATCGAAATAAAAATTATGTTTAACAAACATTTTAGTGAACGTGTGTGCCATTAGGGCTGCCTAACTACCGGGCTTTAGTCTCAATACTATTGCAATAGATGGTATATTGTATACCAGATTATATACTCGAGGAATTTCACAACCAAAAGTCAAGTATATGAGCCGAGACTTAAAGACTTTCTCTTCTTCTCTTCTCCACTCCCTTGCTATTTTGTTTATATCAACTGACAACTTATTTTTTTTGTTTTCCTCTAACTTAATTTAAATAACTATGATAAATTTTTATGAGATCTTTGTTTATTTAAAGAATTTCGTAGTTTGGAAATTTTATTTTTTCTGACTAGGCACTTTCGCATATTACTGGAAATATATATACCGCAACTAATTTTATCATATACTACGGAATATATATATCTACTAGACTTATTATTTGATTATGTATTAATAAATATTTTTCTATTCTAAAAATACGGTATTTATAAATATAATTTTGTTTACATTTTAAAATATTTTATTCAACTTACAGATTCTTTTAAAGCAAGAAATCCATGACACATCCAACGACGAGTAGTTCCATCTCGACAAATATATGAAAAGCCCTTTTCATGGTTACGGTCTGGAGCGCAAAATGACACCTTTTCTATAGTTTGATCGACGATCAGTCCCTTGAAATATTCAAAAAAATTTCAAATCTCCTTCTATTTAAAACAAAGAATAAAAGCTTTAAATAAGCATTTTTAAAAATGGAGAAGTTTACAAAAACAATATCATCAAAAACTACTTTACATATGTAATTTAAAAGTTCATTTTAAAAAGCCTTGCATCGCAAAGGACCCCAGTTATTTTTTACGATAAGAGTTTACTAAATATTGATTAATCTCATAATTGCAATCAAGAAATACCTTAGTTTCATCTTCGACAACGCGGAGTCCATCACCCGAAACATACAAAATAGCTTTAACAGGTCGTCTACGAGAATTCTGTAAAAAATTGGAAATAATTAATCCACAGTAGTTTCAGAGTTGAGAAGTTATAGTCAGAAGAAAATAATTATTATGAAGGAAAATAAAATATAAATTATAAATTACTCTTAAGACTTTGAGGGCCTCTTCACAAACTTGCATGCCTCTTGATTCGAATACTTCCACGCAGCCCAGGTACTAAAACAAAGCCAATGAAATATATTAGTATAATATAAACATAAATGATATATTAATAGGGAACTAATTTGAAATTTTGATATTTTCAAAGCACTTAGTAAAATCGACAGGGATTTGTCAAATATTTAAAATGTATTTATTAAAGCTTTTGTGGTTTGTATTATTATTATGAAAATTTATAATTATAGACCATATTTTGTATTAATTATTTATTAAAAATATAAATACTGTACAACGTTTCCACTGCTTTTTCTACAGTCGTTATCAATTACAGTGAAGGACAATATTAAATCCCACCCATGCGTTTTCCACATGTGATTATTTCATTGTTTAAAAAAAAATATTATATATTTTTTAATGGAAACTTTTCTTTCATGGTTCAAAGCTAGAAAATTTCCAATAAAGATTTTCATTTTCTTTTATAAAAACAATGAAATAATCACAAGTAGAAAACGCATGGGCGGGACTTAATATTGTCCTTCATTGTACTGTGGACTTGATCAGACTCAAGTGAACTGTGCCAAGCAAATTTTAAATGTAATTGTTAAACTCTTAAATTTAAAATGTGAGATTTATTTTTGTTAATGGGTCTGGTCTCCAGAAGTCGAACCGGGGATCTCAAATCTATCCTATCCGGGATCTTAATGTGCTTCCTTAATTACAGGTTCATTGTGGTGTAAAGAAAGTACAACATGCATTGAGATCCCGAGAGACTAGGGGACGCTAGATACAAGGTTAAATACACCACAAAATTATATCTATTTATGGTGACTCAGATCGAGGTTTTTGAATATAAGCTTTCTTCTTCCCCGAAAAGTTTACAAATATTTGTCAGGGATTTCATGGAAAATTATTTTTATATAGAATTTCAGACTTATTAAATATTTTTTAAGATTTAAAAATATGTAGTAAATTTTTAATGGACTTTTAAAATTTTTAGGGTCAACATAATTACACAAAGAGATCGACTATATGGTAAATTATTGAACTTGATATAAATACGCGTGACAAAAAAAAAGGAAAATGAAGAAACGTGCTCAGAATATTAGGAATGTAAAAAAATATTTTAGTTTTTAATTCGGTATCCCGGGCAGTCAGTCGCCCGGGATGCCCCTTTATCCGGGCCTGTATATATATAATTTAGATAACGTTTTTACAATGTGATTACCTTGAACTCAGCTAAAACAACGATCATTATTGTATTATTAATAAGCATATTTAATAATAAAGAATGGAAGAATGCTTATAAAAATGTATTAACTTTAATAATATATATATATGAAAAGTATGGCGATGCTTACTTTGACATGGAAGTTGCAGGTACCACTTCGGACTCCTGCTTCATCAGCTTGCCACTGGTGAGGCTTGGAACTTTCAGGAAGATGCTCTTTCCGGCGTCGGAAGGAGTCTCGGAAGGACCGTCGTAGACGGTCCATCCTACCTCCAGAACCGTCAATACCCTAGAGAACAAAAAAAAAAAATTAAGGTCATACAAGAAATTACTCACCACTTTCATTATTTATTTATTTAACATAAAGAAGAATGTTCTGGAAAGTTGTCCCATGGAACATATGTACATTTCTTTTTTTTTCACATCGTACACATCAGATGTTACAGGTTGTTTAGAAGAAATTTATATGGACTATTCTTGAAGGGTGCGAGGGTGCGGAACTCTCTAATATCCGAAGGAAGAAAGTTAGTTGACAAGATAAAACCGGAAAAGACCTTGCATACATGTGCGTATTGAGACGCGGAACATGTAAAGCTTTTGTGATTTCTATTATTATTATTATTATGGAAGTTTTTAATCATAGACTTCACTTATATTAATTATTTATTAAAAATATAAATATTGTACAACGTTTCGACTGCTTATTCTGCAGTAGTTTACAAGTACTGTGCACTTTCTCCGCCTCAATCATGGGGGGTCCTTTGAAAGTAGATACATCAGAAATTTTTTTATGGCTATAATCTGAATATTAAATTTCAATTTTAAATTGTAATGTACTGTGGGAAACTATATGTCGACACAAAAAATCGGGACTGACAAGCACAGAACACAACTTTCAATTACTAAAGGTAAGAAAAAGTTGTATGCTGTACTACCATTCACATCAGATTTTTTTAAATTAAGTAAATAGACTGTGGCTCTACATTTTTATTTATAAAAGAAAAATGTATACAAACTTAGTTGCCCTTAGTTCCAAACTTGACCAAGAGATTCATAGATCGCGCTGAACTACGAATGCTTCCACATCAGTAAAGTGTACTTCCAACTATTTGCACGGAAAATTTCACTGATATACTTTTTAAAGAGCATCAAAAAATAATTATATTATGAATTTTAATCAAAATCGTCGGAGAGAATTTTGAGAAAATAGCAAAACGTACATCAGTAAAATACTAATACTTTTTGGCCGATTTTGTTCAAAAACTTATTTTCACCCTTTAGTCCCCCCCTTAAGACCCCCCCCCCCCCCGGTTCTTAACTTAAATATAAAATTACAACCTCCTGAGATATTTTTTTTCACAGGCAGACACACAAACAGACCAATTTGCGGGACCTACTATTTTAGAACTCAGGGGACCTCAAAACATGTATATCCATCAAAATCTCGACATCGAATTTTTGACATGATCGTAACACTTTCTCTATATATTTCATATATAGGGTAAGAGAAAGTAAAAATGAAATGGTATTTATTTTTTTACCCTTTTTGGACCCTCATATCATGGAAATTATTAAACTACAGGAATATTGCTTTTAATTAGTGATCTTGAGTCACCGAGATAGAGGGGGTCGAATGGGTTCGTGTAAATATTGCACAGCGGTGAAAAGTTGGCCTGGTGCACTCAGTGCGCTCGATAATGGATGGCATTATTTAATTAAAGCCAAAAGTATGGTGCTAGATTTTAACATTGGTAAAGCGGGACACCGTTGATCGGGGGAGAGGGGGGAGGGGGGTTGAAAAAAAAATTTGGTCTATATGGAGCAACGAAAATTTTCATGGAACGCAAAAATAGTGCACATAAAATGGGTTTCAAAATTCAACACATAATTGTGATGGATTTTTCTGATGTCACTTTGTTTACAGCGTTCGTCGAAAATGGGACGTCTGGACATCTTGGCCAAAATGTTTTTTTTTCGAAGAATGCATCACTGAGAGGGAATCTTCTTTACATCCCTTCCATAGGATATTTTTATATAAAAATTTTGGGTTGGGGAAAAAGTTTTTCGATTTTTTGTACTCATAATGAACGACTCCATTCCAATCCCACCAAATAATCAGCATAGCTTTTCTTGCTGACAAACTCGGCTTTGTAATATTTTGTGATGACTCAACTCTCTTCAGCCTCAATCTTTTCTCACATTATTATCGCATGAGAATCATTTTTCGTCCACTGTAATCATTCGCTTCTAGATGTCATTGCATTTCAGTGGCGATTTGCAGATGGAAACTCGGTCAATGAAATTGTTTTGCGGAACCCAAACATCGAGTTTCTTTATGTATCCAGCTTTACTCAAATGGTTTAAAACGATAAGTGGTCAATGCTCAGTTTCTCGGCCATATCACGGCTGCATATATGCCGATCTTGCTCTAAACTTTTTGCATGATTTCATCAAATTTTACAATCATAGCCAGAACGAGGTGCATTTGAATCCTAGACATCGAAATTTCCTGAACTAAAGCGAGCTGTGCTTTCTGATACAGCATCATAACTATAAAATGTATGGTTGAAATCGAATTTCAAAATCTATCAAATTTACAGGCCGAAGGCGAGTTTTACGGCTAGTAAATTTTATAAAGGTGCAATGAGTGATTAACACGTTATACTATTTAAAATATGTGTTAGCAATATATTATACTATTATCTGATTAAATAATGGATGGATACGTCATGACAAATATACGGTTTCATGACAGATCTGATTCATTTCATATTTCTAAGCAAAAAATAAATTTATTACCAAACATTCAGGGTAGAGTTAAAAATATATTTATTTAAAAAAAAATTGAGAACATAACTTTAATTTAAAATAAAATTCATTAAAGAGTCGAAGAAGTCATTAGAGTTTGTTATTTTAGCTATTTCTGTTCGCTTTTTGAATCATTAAAATTAACAATTTTGGCTTTTACATAGGCTATAATTGATATATAACCATTAATATACAAAATAAATCAAATTTATAAAGAGCCCACTTCTGAATAAATGTTTATTAAACGTAGTTGACTTGCAAGTGAATGTAATGAAACGTTTTCTTTAGTGCAAATTTACCTTTTTTTATTTTAAGAAAAGAACTCTTTTTGCTCTGATTTAATTCAAGAACAGACAAAGTTGCATATTATGTATTGAATTGTATTGAATAAGAAAATAATAAGAAAAACCTTGTTAAATTCAATTCCAAGTCAACTATAGGAAATACAAGGTGTTCCAAAAGTGAGTGAAAAATTTGAAAAATGAATAAAAAAACACAGAAAATAATAATACAGTTTGCTGACCAGAGAATTTTGCATTCATGCCACCAGCACTCAGGGGTTGGTGAACTTCTCAACTAATTTTCACTTTCTATTACCTATATATGTTAATATATAAAAAGTATTGCATTCATGTCAAAAATTCGATGTTGAGATTTTGATGGAAATACACGTTTTGAGGTCTATGGAAAGAATATGATAAAATCACAGTCCCTGGGCTATATCTTAGATGCCCTAGGGCGTGAATGTCGGTATCGAGGGGCGCCAAAGGTTCGATGCACCTGGGCCGGGGGTCGAGCGTCCCCCTTCGCCCCCAGCTGGTTACGCTACTGCACTTTACTGATGTTTTTAAGTTTTTTCGATTTCCACAAAATTGATTTTAACGATTTTGATTAAAATTCATAAATCAATTATTTTTTATATGTCCTTTAAAAAATATATTTTTAATGGAAATTATTTGAAGTATACTTTAAGGATGTATTTCAGATTTTTCAAATTCATTTTCCGGCTCTTCCTTCCATAGAGCCAATGTTAAATACCTATGGGGATTTGTATGTTAATTTTGATTCAAAAGGGGGTCCCTGGAGAGTTCGCTGAAATAATCGATTAATCGATTTTTTAAAAGAAATAATCGATTAATCGTTTTTTGGAAATAATCGACTGTGCCCTTGCTTTTAAACTCAAAAAAACTAACCTCTAAGGGGCCGTTAGGTGCATGGTAGATGCAAGTAGCGGTTAGTTCACTTGGGTCGGAGCCAGTGCACAGTACTTGAAAATGACTGCAGAATAAGCAGTCGAAACGTTGTACAGTATTTATATTTTTAATAAATAATTAAAAACAAAATGTGGTCTATAATTAAAAACTACCATAATAATAATCTTATCTTGCATTAAAAATTTGATATGATCGACAACCCCGTCGCAGAGCCCAACATTTGGAGATATCAACGCTGACAAACTGAGTGCTAGTATTAGCTCGGATAACTCGTAGTAGCCAATCATCTACTCATCAGATGTGAGCTTCTGAGTGAAAATATTTTATTTTATAGCCTAAATTTGGAATGCTAAGGTTAATGGTATGATTGGGTGCTAGAGAGTAAGCACATCACTTAACATTCTTAAGATGGGTGATTAGTCACATTTTGAGTATCATCGTTTAAAGACACCTTAGGTTGCATTCACAAAAATATGATTAATCAATGGTTGAATCAACAAATGAATCACTCTCCCGTTACAAATATCTATATACTGTATTAATATTTAAAATCTTCGTGTCCTTGGACATTTACTACATTCCGTCACAAATATTTTAACCGGGACATCAAGAAAGCCATTTATAAAGTTTTACATTGTTTAATGCAATTTTTTAACAAATACAGAGATTTAGATTCTGTTCTGTTCAAAAGTAAAAATAATTGATTTATGAATTTTAATTAAAATCCTCAGAGCCAATTTGAGTAAATAAAAAAACACTGAAAAATACATCAGTAAAGTACTAATACTCTTATTATTATGGGAGTTTTTAATTATAGTCCACATTTAGTATTAATTATTTATTAAAAATATGTACAATGTACAACGTTTCGACTACTTATTTTGCAGTCGTTTTCAAGTACTGTCCACATACTTGGACTAACCTCTAAGGGATCCCTACTAGCGTTTTATGCATGTTTTTTGAGAATTCTTTTGATATGCTCTGAAATTTAATTTGAATTTTTTTTTTCTTTAATTTAACTAAGGTCTTTTTCGGCATCTAAGGCCATTTAGAACCCATTCTTTATTTCAAATGATTGGTAGTCAATTCAAAATAAATTTTTCTCGCTTGGGACGGGAAGCGAACCCGGGGACCGATAAGCTAATGTCTTCTCCCTGACGGGTCACGGGCAAAATTTAATTAATCCCTATTATTATAATTAGTAATTTAAAATTTAGAAAGTGAATAGGAACGAGAAAAAAATCCCTGGAGATTTTTAATAGAATTAGTAAATTACTAATATAAATATATAAATATTATCGATCTCACAATAGATAGGATAAACGCTAGCTTTTGTTTTGTCTTAAGAGATAATTATCATCTGTTAAACCTGGGAAAGTCAAACGCCTACCTTCGGATTGATCTTAATAGTTAATTATACGACTTACACAAATACACAAGGCATTATTTACATTGTAGCAACATAAAAAATATAAAAAATTCTAAAATTTTACAAAATGTTAACATTCGTTTATCGTTTTGAATGCATTTGAAAGGATTTATCCATGGGATATCTTAATATTTAATACAAAACAATGATTATATATATAATAAATAATATTTCACAAAAAGAAGTGAAATCTCAACCAAAAACAGGGTCGAGGTGAAATAAAAAAATCCGCCGAGTTATTTAAATATGAAACAAATGAATAATGAAAAAAAATCAAAAACGTGCCTTGATATTCGTGTAATTTAGTAGTAAGATAAATGTTTGTCTTTTCCAGGTTAATAGAAGTACATAGAAAAATAATAAATTTCATAGAAGGTAAAATATTTTGATTTTCAATGGATCCGAGTACCAGTTGAGTTAAAAATACTCGGACCCGAGTGGCTGACGTCACTCAATGGAATGTATAATAATTATTATTTAATAAATAATTTCTACATTAAAATTGTATAGCATGTATTGAATACAATTATGTATATTTATAAGTAATTATTTCTTATGGAAAACAAAAGGTTTGTTCAATCTATTGTGAGGACCTATCGATTGGATTAATTATTTTTAAAATTATCTGCATTTTTAGGCCGGCGGTTCTTGTTAAAGTGAAGAGTCAGCAAAGTCACCAAGATGTCTATTTCCAAGTATTTCTCAAAAGTGTTGAATGCTCATTCCTTTTATTCAATACGAATTTTTCAAAGTCATCAATTAAATCTGTTTATAAAACAAAACAAAAAAATATGTCTTTTGTTCAACTCTCCAGGGCGTCTGATGACATCTTCCAAATCTCTCAACGGTGCTGGTTATTATTTCGAATTCAATTACAAATTACTGATATTTGTAACCAGCCAGATAATATCAATTAATTGGTGTGTGTTATTTTTTATTATAATGAAATAAAACAGTTGGCTATGACCTCCAGAGAATGAGTAGGCCAAAAGTGCTATTTTATTTAAATAAAATTATAACACAAAGAGAAAAATAAATACATTTTAAATTTCAAAGTGAAAGGTATATTTATGTAAATATTATTTTAAATAATTAATAATAAATTATAAGATTGTCTAAATGTTGATAAAAATTTTTTAAATTTGGTTGAAATCTCTCTAGGAAGGGAAATGAAAAAGAGAAAGAAGAGAGCATAGAAATGTGGTTTTTGGGCTGAGCTATTGGCTGTTAGCTGTTAGCTGCTGTCTGTTGGTTACCTTGCGAGCATGGCGATGCGAGCGACGAAAGGAAGCTGTCCTTGCCCTGTCCAGGGGCTCATGGTGGCTTGATGGCACTTGGCCCATTCCGGTCACCAACTTGAGTTCAATTTATTTATTTCAAACAATCAATGCTCACAAAATTAAATAAATAATACTTTCACTATTTAATCTCTCGCTAATTTAACGTGTGGATTGGAAGATTCAACTCCGGACTGCAGTAGCAGGCAAAGCTCAGACAGCTTCCCCCTCCACGTGGCCAATGTCTTCCCCACCACTTCACATGAGAAGAAGTGACTCATGTTAACAAAGCCCGTGCTCACAAAATCTATACGTTACTCAAATGCGTCCAACTCCAGTCAATTGACTATACCCATACATTGCTTCAGGTATTCCAAGCAATACTATTCAACTCTCTCGCTCTCTCTCTCTCTCTCGCTCTCACGTCATAGAAGGCTGGGAAATACAACCATATATATTTTTTTGCCAATATTAAAAACAAAGTTCATTATAATCAGAATTCAAATTTTTTCCCTATATGTCACCCGTATAAAACAGGTAAAGTTGACAAATATTTTTTTTTATATATATTTAATAATATTAATTAATAATATTATATTCATAATTAACAAAAAGTATAAAAAAAATCGTCTAATTAGCATAAATGGTGGAGATGAAAATATTTTTATATACGAAAATGTTAAATACATTGCAGAATAACAAAAAAAAACTGGTGTGACTGGTCGCACAGCACACAACTTTCTCTTACCTTTGGTAAAAGAAAGTTGTGTATTGTGCTGGTCACACGAGATTTTTTGTGTCGAGATATAATTAGTTTCCACCAATATATTAGAATTCAAGATGTCAAATTTATAAACATAAGAAAAAATTTATATTTTGTTACCATAGCAACTATTTCTCCTATCTTTCCTATGAAGTACAAGAGAATAGTGGCCTTCAAACAATTTTGAGAGCAAAATGAGAATATACATTTTAAAGAGCATGTAAAAACTAGTTGATTTTTGAATTTTAATTAAAATCGTTAAAGCGAATTTTGAGAAAATCGAAAAAAACTAAAAAAATGCCTCAGTAAAGTACTAGTACTTTTTGGCCGATTTGTATCAAAAGCTTATTTTAAAATTTTACATCAGTAAAGAGGATGTAAAAAATAATTTATTTTTTAATTTTAATCCAACGATTTTCGTTGGAGCCAATTTTGAGAAATTCAAAAGAAAACTGAAAAAAGTACTTCGATAAAGTACTAGTACTTTTTGGCCGATTTTGTTCAAAAGCTTATTTTGAGTGTCCGGGAAGGTCCCTAATTTAAATATAAAATTTCAATCCGGTAGCTCAATTCATAGTTACACACACACACAGACAGATAGACCATTTTGAGCGCTCGCCCCCTCCGCCCAAGGCGAATCAAGCTTTTGGCGCCCCTCGCGCATCCCCTTTTTTCCCAAAATCTCCGGCTTTTTTTTGTAATTTCATAATAAATTCATTTTATATCACAAAACCGGAGAAAAATTACAAAAAAAAAGCCGAAAGAGATTCGAATACTATAAAAAAAAAAGGTCGAACGAAAAACAGCGCCCCAGTTGAGCTTCGCCCCCTCCGCCCTCGTACGCCGCTGTTTAGAAGTTAGTTCACTTAAATTGGAGCAAGTGCACAGTACTTGAAAACTACTGCAGGATAAGAAGTCTAAACGTTGTACAGTATTTATATTTTTAATAAATAATTAATAACAAAATGAGGTGTATAATTAAAGACTCCCATAATAATAATAATACAAGTCACAAAAGCTTTAAAAAACACATTAAAATGAAGTGTCCGTGTTAAAAACTGACCCCAACCCTAATATGTTATCATCAGTATTGAGCAGGATCATAGCTAGAAAATTTTTCCGGAGAATTGGAGTTGGGGATCCCAGCAAATAATCCTCCCTCTCTTACCAAATGAATAATTAAGATTTAGGGTGGGGGAAGGGCATGGGCGTAATAGGGAATTTGGCTGGGGGGGGGGCACGGGACCCCAAAGTTACGGCCATGGGGATGGGATTTGAACTTCTGGTAGAGTCATTCAAATTATTAGGCCTAAAGACAAATTTTCATCTCACCGCGAAGTATTTTAAAAATTTACTTTCTACAAATTATGTTAAAATTTTGTATACTATGTATTACTAGACCTTGGCAGTGACGTCATTTTCTTGGGGGAGGGCAAACTTTTTTCTTAAAGGATGCCCCCCCCCCGCCCCTTAAATGACCTTAGTCTGATGATAATATATTTTAATAAAACGAGACTAAAAGTGGCAATAATATCCTACAAAAAAAGGATAAAGTAAACCTTTTATACAAAAAAAAAAAAAAAAAAAAATTAGCTTGTCGTTTTCGAAGCAAAAATAGGTGGCACCCATCCATATGTAGATACAATCTTAAAGATAAAAATGTCTACACTAAAAAAATTCGGCCTGGTAGCACATGATATTGCTATTTCCGCATTCTTAGTGACACCAGATTTTTTTAATCTTGGGGAACCTCAAAACTTCTCGTTAAATTTTATTATACCTTATATGTAGATAGGTAAGATAATTTTTTTTTAATGGTCATTTAATATTTTTAAATAATAGTAAAGTTAATATTTGATTCCAACAAAAGAATTAATAAAATCCGCGTTATCAAAAATGATCGGTGATTCGAGATTATTTAAGAAAACTTTCTATTGATCCAGTTGCCTTGGAATTAAAGCAAGGTATTTCACTAAATTGAAGCCATGATCTATATCTTATAGTAATAGAAGATTAATTGATAATTCTATTTTATTTGGTTATTTTAAATTATTTTTCATTTTATGGGAATATTGTTATATCAAATTAATATTTTTGTCAATATAGGTTAAACGGATCATATTTTTTTACTCCAAGTAATAATAGAATTAGGTTAATTAATTATGTCATATTTTGTTATCTTATAAATATTCAATAACAATTAAAAATATTGGTCTAGAAAAATTCTAATTATAAAAGATTTTGTAATTATTTCAAGATAAAAAATACTATTCTGACAAACACCATTTGACCTAAAACTCTTAAAAAATGAATAAACATCGTGATTGATAAAATTAATCGTCAAGTGACAGGTATTTATTTATTTATATAAAAGTATGGGATATTTATCAGGAATGAATCTGTTTAAACTGAAGGCATTTTTACCTTTTAAGGAATTTGGATGTCCCCTCGCTGGTTGATATTGCAAGGCAATCAATGAAATGAATTATCCATAATCAGGTCATAAGTTTTTCCTGTTTTTAAACAAAGCTAGATATTAAAATCATTATGATAAACATTTTGTTTGGTAAATGAAAACTAAATGAAATGTCAAGTACCTGGTTGCTAGTGAGGTCTCGGAGGGCAACACAATGCGCATGCGCAATGCCATTTGGACCACCCACGCTCTCTGCTAACAGATAACTGAACTAATATGTAACGATCAATCAGAAAGGCGATTCCGGGAACATTTGATTTACAATCATGTTAATTAACGCACAGTCTCAACAAAGAAATCTTGTTTTGTTTTCTATTGGTTGATGATATAACAAATTGCTGCTATGGAGAGATTAAAATTTCAACTCTGATTGCCTGAATAAGGAACAGCTTCATTTTTTTTTTAATTTAATAATCAAAGCCGAAGTTTTGGTTGTAATAATTTACCCAATATGGGTTTATTTTTAATAAAAAAATCTGGTGTGATGCACAGCACACTACTTTCTCTTACCCTTCGGCAAGATAAAGTTGTGTAAGGTGCTTGTTACATTAGATTTTTTTGTGTCCCATAGCACCTTAATTCCAAACTTGACCACTTGCATTTTATAAGTGAAAATACTACATCAGTAAAGTGTACTTTAAACAATTTTGTGAGCAAAATTAAAATATTCATTTTAAAAAGGATCTAAAAAAGAATTGATTTAAGAATTTTAATAAAAATCGATATTGTCAATTTTGAGAAAATCGAAAATAACTGAAAAAGTACATCAGTAAAGTGTATTTAAAACAATTTTCACGAAAAATTTTATTAATATATTTTTTAAAGAGAATGTAAAAAATAATTGATTTTTTCATTTTAATCAAAATCGTTATAGCCGATTTTGAGAAATTCGAAAAAAAAGTGAAAAAGTACTTCAGTAAAGTACTAGTACTTTTTGGCCGATTTTGTTCAAAAGCTTATTTTGACTGTCCGGGAGGGTACCTAACTTAAATATAAAATTTCAATCGCGTAGCTCTTCATTTCTTCATGCTGAAAATCGTTACACACACACACACCAGACACACACACAGATACATCAATTTGTGGGCCCACTTTTTTGGACTCAGGGGACCTCAAAACATGTCAAAATCTCGACATCGAATTTTTGACATGATCGCAATACTTTCTATATATTTCATATATAGGGTAAGCGAAAGTAAAAAAAGGTTCTGAAAAATTCAGAATGAATGAAAGAATGTGCAGGAGTGGCCGTCTAAACGTACTTTAAAAAAATAAAGGGTCGGACTAAGCAGAGCGCACAACTTTTCAAGTTCATTATTGGGAAAGAGAGTTATAATTTTTTTAATGACTTATTAAAAAATTAATTTTTTTGTGATCAAGCAAATACAGAAAACAATCTATCCCAATAATTTAAAATTCTTTTTTAAATTTTAAATTGAATTTATTATTATTATTAATCACATATTAATTAAGAAAATTTTAAAGTAAGCTTAGATGATTTATTTAAAAATTAAATGTCAAATAGTTCAGCACTCCTGCAAAAGATGGCAGGCTAGTCTAACATCCAATCCTCTATTAGCCAATATTTATATATTTTTATGCTTTTATAAATGATACATAATATATAATAACATTTATTAAGTGTTCATTGTTAAAAGATCAATGAATATCAACCAAATGCATTAAATTATTAACTACCATTCTGACATCTCTTGGCAAATTTTCGTAATAGGTGTTTTTTTTTAGCTTACTTTTTAAGACACACACGCCCTCTTATCGGGAAAAACATGCGTAACAGCTTCGCTCACGCCTTAAGAGAAATAAATAATTGGGAACTAATTTACAATTCTCGTGGTTATGCAAGTTTATTTTTATTTTTAAATAAAATATATAACATAATTCTAAATTTTATATACATTTTTATTTGCTCCAGATATAAGAAAAAAATAAGCAAGAATGGGAATCATAAGATCAAAGAAAATGTGGTTTCGATAACATTCTTTTTTTTCAGCAACTTTTGGAAAAAAAAAGTTCTCAACAAAATAATATACATATATATATATATATAATTAGAAAAAAATTAGATAAAAATGTATTCAGAATCATTTAAATAATTATCCAAGGGTGCAAGTCTTTAAGGAGCGCAAAACTTCAAACATTGAGGAGAAATTGTAACATTTTTTTAAGCTCCTAGGATAACAAAATAATCATTTAACTTTTAACGAAACAATCAAGAGTATCTTCTCAATATTAAAAAAAAAAAAAAGATTAATATTTCCGATGTGAGGTTTTATTTTTTTCCTCATCCATAGTTGAATATAATTTAATATTCCCAGTGACTTTGGACTAATTATTTAAATTTAAATATATTCTATTATTACATTTATAAATATGAATCCATAATCAATATATAATAAAAAATTATGTAAAATTTACACATAAGTGGCAATCACAATAGCATACTCTGTCGTCGAGATCTCATCTGACTTGATTTAGCACAGGGCTCTTTTTTTAAATAGATTTCAGGAAGAGAGAATATTGAAGCATCTAAAAAAAAGATCAAAAAATATTGTTAATAAAAAACCAGCACGCCAAGCGGATGGGCCTCCAAGATAGTGCTTTTCTATTGGTCTAATGATTAAATTCAAAAGGCACTTGAAAAGAGCTGAGTTTGGCTATTTTGAGAAAAAAAATAAATAAAATAATAAGAAATAAATATTGCTGATGAAGAAATACTAATTCAAATTAAAAATTATTTGTTTATTTGTTTTTTAATAATAATTTTTAATTTTAATTAGTATAAATAAAGTATTTTTGTACGATATTTCAAGACTATGAGTGCCACAATCACAATTCCTGCCTTCAATACTAGATTTCTGAATTGAGAAACTCGTTCGTTACATTAAGCGAATTTTGAGAAAATACAAAAAACATGTTGTGCCTGATTACATGAACCAAATGAGGTGAATGCTTTTGCTTTTCAAGTGTTATGCCATTCTCAATAAATACAATCTATATTTCTCTTTTATTAACTTCTATCAAAATCTTGATTTTTTTAAATTTTTGTAACGAAGAGTTTCTCATCTACTTCATTGGTAGAAAGGACTGAAAAATTTTAAAAACATAAAATATCTGTATTTTTAATTGTTCAGCTTTTGAAAAACAATGAGAATATTACAGCTTTGCACGAAACACAACATAAACATGAAAAGATCCGATTGATCCGGTCACATTTTGGCCAGTAAAGACATTCATATAATTAATATTTACTATATCAAAGACCGCCGAGAGTCGATTTGTACTCAGCATTCCTGGCAGGGCACCCTTATTTTTTTCGGCTGTTTGATAATATTAATTAAATGAATTACATCTACTATCATCAAACTATTTTCTTTCAGAGGGTTGAACAAGTCATAGTCTTAGTATAAAAAAATATGACCAATGAGATAAAATTATTTACCATCAGACAATCTATGGATTTCTGGTCCCAAGCATCGAAAATAAGGATGATGCAAGGCATCCGCTGCTGATAAACGTTTTTTAGCTTCATACTAAAAAAAAAAAATGAATTGTTATATAATACAACATCAACAAATATGAAACATAAATTCAAAACATTATAAATCTAGGTATATTTATAAAATACCCGCAGATATATTTAGAAATATTTTATTTATAAGAATAATATAAAATTTAAAAAAGATCAGAGCCCCCCTGCCCCCCCCCCCCCCCCAAATGACGCCTGAATCAGAAGCCTGATGCGTGGAGGTTTAATTACTATTGAAGACTCATTTATGATGTCTAAAAAAATATTTGACATAACAAATTAATTTATTTTATAAAAAATACTAAAAAAAAAAGCAAGATTAGTTCTAACTTTTAAAAAAGATCAAGTAAAATAATAAAATAAAAAGATAAGATTTGGCAGAGAGCGAAAGAGCGCCGCAACTCACCACAAAATAGTTTTCTAGTAGAGAAGGTTCCCTACTAATATATCTCTTGTCATAAGCTTATAATAGTAAAAACTATATAGTGGTTTATTTATTTTTTATATTATAGTACGGGTATATCCCGATGGTGCTCAGTTGAACGAAATTTCAAAAATTAAATACAAAAAGTGAACTAGAAATAAAGGGTGTAGAGAAGGCTGCAGTTTTCCCACCCCTATGCTAGATTGGATGAATAAATTTTGATTACTTACATAAAGAAACCTATTGAGAAGATCAAGAGCATCTGAATTGAGCCTAGGAGCTCGAGTCGTAAGAGACTCAGGTTCATAATGTTGGAAACCATACTCGGCCACCAAGTCAGCCCAGGAGGTTTCAGTAGGTGAGCCAAGTACTTTAAATATAAGTCGTAATTCTTCTTCTACGGTTGATCCAGGAAAAAGTGGTCGACCGCATACCATTTCATAAAATATACAACCAACGCCCCTAAAATGATGAAAATATATTAATTTTCAACAAAAATAATTAAAATTTAAAATAATACATTATTATTATTATTATTATTAGTATACATGAGAGAATGGAGGGTAAAAGTATGCACCAAGGGATTTTTTATTTGTAATTGTGGAATCTTAAAAGATACAAAACTCAACATTTTTCGGGGTTGAGAGTACGAGAATGAGATGGTTAAGAGTTCCAGTAATATTGCTGCAATACTCACAATATCTCCGCAATATTGCTGCAATACTCACAATATCTTCGCAATATTGCTGCAATACTCACAATATCTTTTTCTCCGCAATATTGCCACAATTTATGATAGAAAAACGCTAAATTTCTTTATTAATTTTCAAGGTAATATTTCCAAATATTTCGGAGACCTATCGGCACTCCTTCTTCAGTGGATTTCACCTCATTCACCACGTATGCCCTTTACGTTTAAAACGCTTGGAAGCGACCATCTTATTTAATAATTAATAATTGCTGAACTTATAAGATGGTCGCTTCCAAGTGTAAGGGGCATACGTGGTGAAGGGGGTGAAATCCACTGAAGAAGGAGTGCTGATAGGTCTCTGAAATATTTGGAAATATCACCTTGAAAACTAATAAAAAACTTGCAATATTCCTGCAAGTTACAAAGAGACGGACATAGGAATATTGCAACAATATTGCTGCACTGTTCTTGCAATATTGACTGCAATGTTTAATATTGCAATGTAAGATTCCTGCAACATTGCTGCAATATTCCAGGGCTGTCTGGGTTTGCAAGATTTGTGAGCTCCTTGATAAGAGGGGTTCCCCACCCCTAATTTGACATAACTTAAAAGATCTTAGAAGAATGGCAGGAGGTAGCAGACAGGAAGGAGCGTCTCCAAAAACAATGAAACTCCCAGATATTCGAGACGTTTCGGTCGACATTTATTTGACCATCATCAGGCAATCAGGAGTTGTCATATGTAAATTTATATAAATATATTTATGCATATGTTGTTCTGGACTTGTTAATAACATTAAAATATTAATTTTGCTATTAGGCAATCGGAAGACTTATATATGTATCCTTCCTGGCTGCTACCTCCTGCCATTCTTCTAAGATATTAATCACAGCCACTTCCACACTCGAGAAATATAACTTAAAAGATAAATAAAAAATAATATCAAAACAATAAAATATTACCACATATCTATTTGTGTTGAATATTCAGTCGATCCAAGTAACACGTCTGGAGGGCGATACCATAATGTAACAACTTCGTTTGAATAAGTCTTTGTGGGAATAGATTTGGCTCTTGCTAAGCCAAAATCACCTAACTGAAATAAAAATAGCATTATTTACTTACTAATATAATAATATTATTAATTGTTAATTAATTATTAGATAAAAGACACAACTAGCAAGTGGGCCGTCCCAACGGTGGACTCTTGTCCCCAGCCCAAAAAAGAAAAATCAAGTGTGACTGGTCGCAAAGCACACAACTTTCGATTACCGAAGGTATGCTTGTCACAGCAGATTTTTTTGTGTCGAGATATATTTAGTTTCCCATATCACCTTAGTTCTAAATTTGTGTTTTAAATGTTGACAGCTTGAAATAAACTATGGTTATTTTTCAAAATTTTAATCTTATATTTGAATATTTTATACATAATAGAGAATCCTAAATAAATATAAAATTTCATAAGAATTGGAAAGGATTTTTTTAAATGTGTAAAAAGTTCCACAGGGGACCCCCTTTTGAATCGAAATTAACATGAGAATCCCCATAGGGATTTAATATTGACCCTATGGAAGGAAGAGCAGGAAAATGAATTTGAAAAATCTAAATTCTTTCCAATGAAGTACAAGAGTAAAGTGAGCTTCAAAACACTTCAAGCGCAAAATGAGAATATATATTTTAAAAAGCATGTAAAAAATCATTGATTTTTGAATTTAATTTTGAGTTTTTAATTATAGAACACATTTTGTTATTAATTACACTGTGCAACAAAATGAAACTTTTTTCAGGCCCCGAGATAATTTCTTCAGATTCTTAAGTAAAATGACCTCCTGAATCCAAATATGACCTCCATTTTCCCCCACCACGTACCGTTTTCGGGGGGTAGCCCCCTACTTTTTTCCACCCCTTTTCGTTAATTATAGGGCCATGAATCAAATTTGGAGGGATGAAAATAAATATTTTAGCCTTAACATTTCTTCAGAAGGTCTAGAGAAGTGAAGAGTTAAAAAACATTAACATTTGGATCCAAGGGGGGGGATGTGGGGGAGGATTTTGTCCCTTAAAATGCAAAAAAATCATTAAAAATGATCGATTTTTTCTGATTTTTTACAATTTTTTCACTGATTTTCTGAATATTCCAGCGGACAGACCCACCTCACTCTTCCTTAAACATCCCTCAATTTAAAAAAAAATATATAGGATAAAGCGGGTGGGGTGTGAGCGATTCAGAAGCCCACTCAAGCTCAAACTTGGACAAGAAGTAATTTCTACCCCTTTAGATAAAATATGGAAATATTGAAGGACATAGAAGAATCCGTATATTTGACTTTAAATTTGTAAAGATCAGCCCAAAAAATGAAAGTTATAGCCGCATATTTGCCAATTTTACCAACTGTGCAGCGAGGAGCTGTAAATCTTCCATCTTCTTGTAAGGGCTTCGGAATCGCTCACACCCCACCCCTTTTATCCTATATATTTTTTTTTAGTTGAGGGATGTTTACGGAAGGGTGAGGTGGGTCTGTCCGCTGGAATATGTAGAAAATCAGTGGAAAAATTGTGAAAAAATAAAAAAAATCGATCATTTTTAACGATTTTTTTGCATTTTAAGGGACCTCCCCCACATCCCCCCCTTGGATCCAAATGTTATGTTTTTTAACTTTTCACTTCTCTAGACCTTCTGAAGAAATGTTAAGGCTAAAATATTCCTTTTCATTCCTCCAAATTTGATTCATGGCCCTATAATTAACGAAAACGAAAAGGGGTGGAAAAAAGTAGGGGGCTACCCCCCGAAAACCGTACATGGTGGGGGAAAACGGAGGTCATATTTGGATTCAGGAGGTCATTTTACTTAAGAATCTGAAGGAATTTTTTCGGGGCCAGAAAAAAAAGTTTCATTTTGTTGCACAGTGTAATTAATAACAAAATGTGGTCTATAATTAAAAACTCAAAATTAACTTTACTTTATTATATTTTTATGAGTAATTAAAAAAATTAAGATAATGAATTTTATTTGTAATTTAGAAATTTAAAAAAAAATTATATTTTATATCTAAAGTTACCTTAAGTTCTCCTTTTTCATTAATCAATAAATTTTGAGGTTTCAAATCTCTATGCAATATTCTTCTTCGGTGGCAATAAGCTAATCCCCTTAGAAGTTGAAATAGAAATAACTAAAAATAATAATAATATATAGAAAATTATCAAAATTTTATTAAAATATAATATTATTACCCTAATATCACTCAAACTAAGTATGTTCCCACAATCGTCCATATATTGTTTCAAATCTTGTTCTAAATATTCAAAGACAAGAGTCAAAGATTTATTAGTATGTACAATATCATGAAGAGTAACTGAAAAAAATGAATACATTATAAATAAATATACTTATAAAAACAAATTAATCTAAAACTAAAAATATCAGAGATGGATGAGAGTGAACCTCATAGAACAAAGACATTTGAACATCAGAAAATAATGATGAAGTACTGAGAGTGGTCTTAAGGTGCTTCAGGAGGCAAGTTGTTCGCATGTTTTTGCCGATAAGATGGCGTTAGGGGTCTTAAAGATTTAGCCAAAAAGTTCAACTAAATCTGCCAATAGATGGCAGGATGGTAGGGCTAAATTTAATCTCATGTATTTGTTCGATTTTCGTTGATCTTTTAATAATAAATAGTTTATAAATATTATTATATACTATATATCATTTATAACAGCATAATATATATATAGTGATCTGATAATGCCAGCTGTTAGACTAGCCTGCCATCTTTTGCAAGAGTGCTGAACTATTTGGCCGTTAATTTTTAAATAAGTACGAAATTTATTTTTGACTTGGTCACCACTTTATTAAATTATTATAGGTTGAAAAAAAAATTACAATTTTCATAATAGAGTTTTTTTTTTGCATTTTCTATAAATATAAAAAAAAATATTTTTTAATTAAACGTGATTAAAAAAAAAAGGCATTCTATTATGTAAAATGCTCACGTATTTAAATTATTTAAAAAAACGCATATAAAAATACTTTAAAATGCCTCATTAGTGTCGGACTAAAGATTCAATGTGCCCTCCTGAAGCCCCTTAACAGAACAAAAGATATCAGACATTAAACGGTTTAAATACTTTGAAAACTTTTTTATTTGCCAACATTTTGCACATTGAAAGATTTTTTCTAAAGATTTGAGTAAAATGAGTTGCCGTATTAAAAAATGTTGCCTGGTACGCTTGGGTAATTTAAAGCAATTATTCTAACCGTACTATAATTTTATGTACAGCGAGTGACTTTATTATAGTACACCTCAGAGGCTTCGGTCGTGTATATTGGAAATCAATGTGCTTATGTGTCGAAAGAGAAGCCTCAAAACTCCCTCGACTTCTTCAATATTATTAAAATGATGACAAGATTTCATTTTTTTATTTTATCCCTAAATTCTTCAAATGATCAAAAGAAAATAAATATTATTTACGCAATGAAAATTTATTGACAATATTATTTAAAGATAAAATGATCGAAACATCGCTTTTGTTTTGATTAAATAAATTTGGTCGAATAAAGCTCCATTTTTGTTATTTTCTCTATCAACTGCAGAGCAAAGGCCTTTTACCTTACAAAATACTCACAAAAATATTTAAAAATAATTGTTTCTTGATGGCATTAATATAATAGTAGGATGTGTGGTGTTAGGCAGCCAAGGTGAAAAATAAAAGATTAAATTTTTTTTTAATGGTTTGATGATTGTGTCTAACATCATGGGAATGAGTGTAGATGGCGCTGAAGTTTGTGTCTAACTTCATAGAAATGACTGTAGATGGCGCTACGTATAGTGAATCAAATACAAGTAAACTGTCACTTAGAGGTTAGTTCACTTGAGTCCTGTTTGAGTCGGAGCAAGTGTACAGTACTTGAAAACGACTGCAGAATAAGGAGTTGAAACGTTGTACAGTATATGATATTTTTAATAAATAATTACTAACAAAATATGGTCTATAATTAAAAACTCCCATAATAATAAGTATATATATTTTGTCGACGTTTCGAGAGCCGATCGCACTCATCATCAGGACAAAATAGGTGTTATAATGTCAGTATCGTTGACATAAATGTGTTGCAATATCTTTATTTGCCTGGGAATTATCTTTACCTATTTTGACCTGATGGTGAGTGCGATCGGCTCTCGAAACATCGACAAAATATAATCTTTTATTTTTCACCTTGGATGCCAATACAACACACACCCTCATATTATTAAAAATATTATAATTTTAACTTGTATGACTTTTAGACTAGTTTCCTCATACAAGGATTAAAAACACAAATATTTAATTGTCAACTAGATGTTTTTTATGAATATCATTTATATACATGTACATGTATATGAAGGACATAAAGTAGAAGCAGGCCAAATTCACTTTTTACTCTTTTGAGGAGAATCGATTCAAAGTTATGGCTATATATATTTAATTAGTGTAAAAATATACAACACTTATTTATTTTACATCTCAAAGGAAAGAATTGGTTCACTATTACACCGAATAATTATCAACATTAACAATAATAAAGAAAATCTTATTTTACTTATGACCCTGGTCTACTTTTACTCTGACTGGTATATACTATTTCATATAAATATAAATTAAGACTATTATAAGTAAAAAAATGTAATAAATACCAATATTTGCATGTCGTAATTCTTTCAATAAAGATACTTCTCGAATTGCTGTACATGGAGCACCTTCTTCATGTTCTAATCGGATTTCTTTTAAGGCTACCAAATTATTCGTTAATCGTGATTTTCCTTTAAACACAGTTGCATAAGTTCCCTAAAATAAAATGTTTTTAAATATTAATATAAGTATTTTAATTTAAAAAAATACTTAAAACTGTTTAAAAAAAAGGCGATTGAAAAAAATGGAAAACACTGGGTTTTTCAATGGATTTTCAATTTTTTTCCCTTTGTTCAAAAGAGTGCAGAGAGAAGAGTCTTTTATTGCTTAGGAGCTTAGGAGAAATGTCTCGGAACTGTCACTTTTCTATAGATATTGCCATGGCCGTTGCTTAACCAAACTTTCTTCAAATGCGTAGTTTGTTCGTAAGGGAGTCATCGTCTCGAAGAACGAGTGAATATCAATCCTCCTTTGTTCCATGAGCTCCCGCGATTGGAACAATCTTCTTGTCACTCTTTCACTAAACCTACAATCTCCAATCGATCAAATCCAACCTCAAAAAGCATTTGCTTAAATCTCCTTTCTGAGTTCCTTCACTTTCTTCTATTTTTTTTTTGTTGTATGTGACCACTGGTCATCATAGGTTCTCGGATGATATGCAATCAGTTTCCAAAAAAAATCTAGTTAATGGGCAGAATTATTGGTTATTTTTTTATTAATCTGAAAATGGTTAGATTATTTTCTATTTAAGTAAGCTATGCTTACACTAAATGCCGAATACGTCAGAAAAGATCTGGCCTATTCGTCAGAGCAGTATACATTGGTGTGTACTTACCTGTAAATATGAATTATAAAAGTTATTTGAAAGGTTGAAAAACAGATCTTAACCAAATGTTTATTTTAAGATAAGAGAGAGCATACTATATAAATTTATATATATACAACCCAATTCACAATACTATACAATTTTTATACTTAATTAAAAAAAAATTAATGAGTACCTGGCCTAATTTGTCCAGCTTGGTATAAGTTTCAATTCTGCCAAATCCAATTTCAGATAGAGATTGTCGTCTTGAAGCTCGACTTAAAGGTTCTTCAAATGAAAAATTGGACTTTTGTTTAGAGACGAAATCTTCTGGAAGATGCAAATCCGCAGGTAAAGATAACCGTTTATTTATTTCGGCCTAATGAAAAGAAAAGATTGAATAAATTAGTTTCGAGTGTATGAAAGTATGGATGAAAATCAAAGAGATTATAGTCAACTAACTTCATTAAGGCGGCGATTCTTTGGTCGGAGTTTAACAGAAGAAGTTATCCCATTTGAAATAGCGCTTGCTTCTTCTGTTTCTCCAATTGTTTCAATTCGAGAATGTTCATGGCAAACACCTGTAATAAATAAATTATTAATTAAATACTATATAATTGATTAGGATAATGCACAATGGTACAGAGCGAAAAAATTTATTTACTTTTTTAATAAGAGTAGATTGATCATCTTAAGGTGTACTTGGGGAAAAGAGTAAAAGAAAATCTGATTCTTATTTTAGGGTTCTAGATAATGTTATACATGTGAGTTTTTTAACATATCCAATCAAATTATAATTTTTCAAATGTTCGACAGAAAAGACTCAATTCAAAAATAAATTTCTTATTCTTTTCGCTCCTATTTAGAGTGTGTATTAACTTGAGTAACCAGGGCAGTTGTTAAGGAGAGAATGGGTTTTAGTCTGACCCTCCACTTGACTTGGAGTAGGAAAATTATATTGGAACCTAAAATAGGCTTTGATGAAAGTTAACACCTCATCGTATTTCGCCAAGTTTAGAATGTCTAAAATCTTACGCAGGGAGATGGATACCTCTCAAGAACTTGATTCAGAAACGGAAGAAAAATCAAACGTAAAACACAAAATAGAGTCTAATAGATAGACGCCAAAATCAAATATGAAAAAATGAAAGTATCTTTTTTGAAGTCGAAGCTACTCAATTTTTAAGTATCTAAATACAAGATACTCGATACAATGATTTTGTGTATCTAGATACTTGTATCTTAGATACAAAAGTATCTTACATATGTATCTTAGATACTTGTATCTGGATACTGCCCAACTCCGAGATAAGTGATGGACGGATGGATAGTTTAGTAAAAGAGATTTCACAAAATAAAAAATAGGTTTTAAACAGATTTAAGAATTGTTCAAAATATCAGTTTTCAATGATATTTTGTCTCTTTCCAAGCATAGAGTTTCCGTTTATAGCTATTAATTGAAGGCATATGACAAATCACAAAATAGATTTGTTTAAGCATTTACAAGAACTGAGCCTTAGCCTATTATTGTTTCTAAGATATTTGACAGTCTATATACACTATATATATATATATTTTCTGAAAAAAAAAAAAATTAATCTTCACATATTATATATATATAGTTTTTTTTAACGATTATCCAAGTATCTATCGTATGACATTTATTTTAATCCTAATTAAGATCTATTATTTTTTATTAAATGTTAATTGTTCCCGTTCAACATTCCCCATTACACTTTTTTATAATAACCCGAAATGTCTTTAAAAAAACAAATAGAAGAGTTAAAAAATATATGTAATAAAAGATTTTCATTTCCAAAAGAGAAATGTTATAGTCTACCGAGTAATGTTATGCCTGATATAAGTAAGATATAATTGATTAGATGAATATAATGATAAAATGTCTTACCTAAACTTTTAGAAGTCTTCATTGATTTTCTTTTCCTTAAATCATTTAGGGAAGCAAACCAATTTCCAATTTTATGGGTTCTTTGACTAAATGAACTGAAAGTATTACTTTTGTTAAGCACCTTAATTTCCATCTTTGATTAAATTCGATCATTAATATGGTTTAGAATACTTTTAATAATAAAGTTTAAAAATGAAAAGTATTCTAATAAAAATCTATTATAGTTTTTATGAGATGTTTTTTAATTTTTTGTAACATTTAATCAATAGCAAAGAGTATTTCCTCAGGTTTTTGCCAACCCGTTTTTGATTGGCTTGACGCGACTCAAATCCCCCCCACTACGTGTACATAGAAAAGCTAAGCAATGTCTTTTCTTTTTTGCGGCTCACATTTATTTAAATTCCTTCGCATATTTAAAAGTTTTAGGCCCTTATCAATGTTATTCACTTATTATTTGATAAATATAAAAACGATCGAATAACCAAAAAAATATTGTACAATGAGGATTTAAAAAAAAATATATAATGTGACATAACCTCGAACTGTCATTTCATTAGTATTTTTATTTAATTGAAGTAATTAACAGATATTTATTAAATTTAATTTTATTAATATAGGTTTTTGAAAACGAATCAAACATATAGAAAAAGTAATTTTAAGATGTAAAAGTTGAATCTGACTAGTGTCCACACTTTAGGTATATTGGCTCGATTATGATCTATTAATATAATTAAATACTTCAAGATTCACTTAAAAGGACAAAAAATTGCAACCGAGATGGAAAATACCATCCATGGGTGGGCTATACTCAGGGAGCAAACTACTAGTATAATTTTTTTACAAGAGAAATGTCAATGGCTTGGCGGAAACATTTGAAATTTTTTTTTCTCAAACTTGATAGATCTATGTTTTGATGACAACTGAGCAAAGCAAGAGCAAGCAAAATAAAAAAAATATAAGGATTTTAGAATTCTGATTTAACATTTAGTTAAATTTGTATATTTTAACGAAGAAAATGAAACGCGCTAGGCAGCTAAATAAAATCGCTTTATTTTCTTAAAATCTTAAATTAATTTGTCTATCATCAGTCATTTGATTTTTAATGGACGAAATGTTTGTTTTTAAATAAATAAATATGAGAAAGTAAAAAATGAAAGATACAAGTAATTGCAAGGTGTTCTCTGAAATAGCTTTATAAAAAGTAATTTGAATTTCTTTCATAATTAAAAAATATCACTTACCACTTTGTAATCCTCTTCTTTGTGAATAAAATGAGACAAAATTAAAGAAATCCATATCAAGTAATTGGGATTCGTTATACGGAGCGATCATTTAAGATTTAACAAGGAAAAAGTATATTTTAAAATTTAGTAAAGATAAAGTTTGTCCTTCCTTCATTAAATATTTTACCCTTAAAATCTCAAACAAAAACTCGTTGAAAGCCAGTATAAGATCCCAAGATGCAAAAGTATTTATAATTATACAGTAGTATACTGACAATTCCTTGATTCATTCTAAAACAGTACGATAAATTTTTGAACTTTATTATGTGAAAAAAACACATTGAAATTCGAAAAGGATACATAATGATCATTGATAAAATTCAAAAGCCTCGAATACCTCAAAATATATTCTTATTATTGTACATTCATTTATTATATTTCTATTTAGATATTTTTATTATAAAACAAAATTTAAATAAGACATTGCTTTTTTTTTAATTTTATTAATTAAAATTTTTTTTTCATATTTATAGAAAATGCAAAAAACGTTCTATTATGAAAATTTAAATTTTTTTTTTTTTTTTTAAATCTAAAAATCATTAATATCCAACCTATAATAATTAAATAAAGTGGTTACCGAGTCAAAAATAAATTTCGTATTTATTTAAAAATTAACAGCTAAATAGTTAAGCACTCTTGCAAAAGATGGCAGGCTAGTCTAACAGCCGGTATTATCAGATCCCTGATAAGCCTATATTTATATATTTTTATGCTGTTATAAATAAATATATAATATAATAATATTTATAAACTATTCATTATTAAAAGATCAAAGAAAATATAACAAATACATGAGATTAAATATAGCCCTACCATCATGCCATCTGTTGGAATATTTTCGTAAAAGTTTGGCTTTTTAGCTTCATATTTAAGACCTCTAACGCCATCTTATCGGCAAAAGCATGCAAACAGCTTTACCTCCCGAAGCACCTTAATTGTTATATTAAAATAAATAGAAATGTAAATTAAATAAATTTAAAAACAATAGATGAGGTCCAAATAATGCCTCATGAAAAAAATATTATATTAATGTTTCAGTTTTGTATATGATCCACCTTCCAGAGCTCATTTTAAAGGAAAACCGGTCTCAAAATTAGGGAGTTATCGGTTTAGGTTGTCTATGGGAACAATAAAAGGACCATAACTGCTACAAGTGTATTATTTGAATAAAAGCTTGCTCCATTCTTTTTTATTATAAAAATTTATTTTTTTTTAAGACTAGACAATTTAAACTCGATTTTTATGCATATTTCACACAACGGTTTGACGGTCTATATTTTCGAAAAAAAAAATACGGGCAACTGCAAATCAACATTTTTTACTTTCTATAGGTACTAGTAAAACTATAAAAAGAATTTTAATGGGGTATATCAGTTGCAAACGTTCCCTTGATTGAAGCAAAAAGAGGGGAATCGTTTTAGTCTGAGTTATATAAATATATCACTTATTTATTAAATACTCTAAGAGTAAAAATATTTTCTTTCGTTTGTATAACTCAGAAAAAATTTGGCACCCTTTTTTTGCCAAAGGTTACTAAAATACCCATATTTTGGGTACCCGCTTCTGACTGTGAATCTTAATTTATCATAAATATTGTATTTAACATTAATTTAAAATTATTTGCATATATTTTAGTGACATTTTAATTATAAGTCAAGTAGCCCTGAGACAATTTGGTTCCAATAACAGAGCAAACAGACACTGAGCACTGAGTCAAATTGTCGAGGACTGCACAGGTCCGTTGAACAAACACACGTGGCTCTTAAAATAAAGAAACAAAGCGAATAATTTTTGTATCTCTTGGCCAGACTAGTAGTGGAGTATTAATAAAGACTGTGTTTATTAAAGCTTTTGTGGTTTGTATTATTATTATTATTATGAGAGTTTTTAATTATAGACCACATTTTGTATTATTTATTAAAAATATTAAATGTTTCGACTGCTGGTTAATTAGATATAAAGGAATGTTTAGTGTAATATATTATTGGAATAATTTAATAATAACATTTTGTACAATATATGTTAAGAAATAAAATTCAAAAAAACTTATTGTAACATCAGGCTTTTTATGTAAACACTTGCTTTGATGATTGTGTCTAACTTCATGGAAAAGAGTGTAGATGGCGCTGAAGTTTGTGTCTAACTTCATAGGAATGACTGTAAATGGCGCTGAAGTCGTTGTATATAAAATGCATGTAACTGTTCCTTAGAGGTTAGTTCACTTGAGTCGGAGCAGGTGTACAGTACTTGAAAACGACTGCAGAATAATCAGTCGAAACTTTGTACAATATTTATATTTTAATAAATAATTAATACAAAATGTGGTCTATAATTAAAAACTCCCATAATAATATTAATAAAGACCTTTTTAATTCAAATATAATGAATAATATAAACTTGAGACAATGTGAAATTCAAATAAGATCAGAATCAAATAATTTCTAAAGTAATTTTAGAAAAAAAATCACCGGAGGTGGGGGGTCACGATCATTTGTTGTATAAAATAGGTTCTCTTTAGATTAAAAACAATTAATTATTCAACGACAAAACAACGATACAATTATTTTTTATTAACTTTAATAAATTTTTCCTAATTACATATATTTCAAAGAAATCATACACACATTCATATTTGATTTGTTTGTACAAGGGAGATATTGATTAATCCTTTAATAAAAATTAAAATGTTAAGACATTCATATCAATATTATAATTTTTAATAAAGCATTAATTAATCTAATTTATAGTGCTATTATTTATTTTGTTTTAATACTCTTAATTATTTTGGCCCCATGTGGCTTAAATAAAGCCTTAAAGTATAACTAGCTGCCCAGCAGTAGAAAAATTCTATATTCCTTAAAAAAAAAAATTTGAAAATTTTTTTTATTTTAAATAAATAAATCGAGAACACTTTTTTTCAAAATGTTTGTAAATGAAACTTTCTAGAAATGTTAAATAAAATTAAAAATTTTTTGTCACTATATATTTTTAAAGCAACTGAGGCCATTTATATTCTGTCCATATTTATTTAAATTAATTGGAAGCCAATATATACATATAATTTAAACAAATTTTATCCAGCGACTCTTAAATCATGAAGCAAGACTCCTATTTCTACTTCAACGAATAGGACTATTATATATAAAGTTTAAAATGAAAACATTCAGATCGTTTGGAGGCTTTTTTTGCAATCAATGCTTGTTTTTAAATAAATATTCATTTTTTAAAGCTTTTGCGGTTTGTTTTATTATTAATATGGAAGTTTTTAATTATAGACCACATTTTGTATTTATTAAAATTATAAATACTGTTAAATACAACGTTTGGGTTATTCAGCATTCGTTTTTAAGTACTGTGCACGTGCTCCGACTCAAGTAAACTAACCTCTAAGGGACAGTTATGTGCATTGTATATAAAATGCATGAAACAATCTCTTAGGGGTTAGTTCACTTGAGTCTGAGCAAGTGCAGAGTACTTGAAAACGACTGGAGAATAACCAGTCGAAACGTTGTACAGTATTTATAATTTTAATAAATTCAAAATGTGGTCTATAATTAAAAACTTTCATAATAATAATAAATATTTATTTATTTTTCATATTTTATTAATTCTTCTAATTTATTTTTAAATAATATAAAACAAGTGATTTATAAACATATTGTTAAAAAAATATATTTAATATGAAAATCTCTAAGAGACGACTAGTATGGAAGTTGGAAGAAGATTCAGGAAAGAAAGAAAAAAAATTTCTCGATCTCGGATCGGGCAATCTGGGTATTTTAGTAACCTTGAATTTTGTTTATGATAAATAATAATAATAATTTGAATGCAATTATTAACATATATAAATTTGAATAGTGTCTTGCGATTGGAGCAGTCAATGAAAACTAATATCTATTTCAAGTGAAAAGATCTCGATATATCATTTAAGATTTGTGTTTGAAAACAAAGATATTCCATATATGGCTACTTTCTTCTATTTTTTTTTAAGAATAATAAAATATAAAGTAAAATAAAATAAAAGTCTTAATATAATTAAATAAATAACTTTTATACTTTCTATATATGTGATATTTAATTTATTTATGATAAATAATAATTATTTGGATTCGATGATGACATATATAAATTATACATATATACACACATGCTTGGATAAACACCCCCTTACTCACATATACTCACACACACACAAATATATATATATAAATATATAGATCTGTGTGTATATGTGTGGAATTGTAATTTAACGGATAAAGTGTATATTTGGACAAGCCGGAACAAAGACCGACTAAACCAAGGTCCCCTCAAAAAATATAGTACAAATAAGAGGCCAGTCCATGTCGAACTCAGAAACAAGAAACAACTCGACTTGGAGTACGTGGATTGAGATTCAAACAAAAATCTCAATCAGCCAATGAGACAAATTCAAAAATATCCATCCGCTTTCTGTCAGGGGAACATGCAGATAGTGAGTTATGACTCCAAAAGGAGAGTCATAACGTCAACGAAAAACATGCTTGAACCCGTGAAACTACAATTCCACATAATATATATATACTGTATATATAAGACATATATATGAGTCGTTTTATTTGAAAGCGGTACTCATTTAGTGAGGTATTTAATTGTGCAGAAACATGTAAAAGTTGAACTTGTTTTGACAAATTTATTAAGATAATGTACACCATTGACTGAGTTATTATTAATAATAAAGAAGACGTTTTTGTCTAAATAATATCGGCATTAACTCAATTTTCTTTTAAAATTGGAATTATACTTTTAAATAAAACGGCTCAGATATATGTTTAGGCTATACGAGTCATTCAATTAAAAAAGAACCAATTTTTACTATTTATTGATTTCAATGAAATTTTACATTTATTAAGAACTTGGTGATTCTAGTAAAAAAATTCGGAATGTTAGTCCCATGCGATTTTTTCACTCATCTATTCGTTTATGAAATTTGAAATCTCCATTAGATGCGAGAAAAAATCACATTTCCAGGGAATTAAATAGAACCAATAAGTTCTAAGTAATATTTCAAGAATATCAAAAAATAGATTATAAAATTTGTCGTTTTTCTATGAATGACTCATATATTTACAGAGTCCACTCTAGTAGGACAAAGCGTCAGACCTAAAATGAAGTTAAATTGTAAAACCATTTATTTATTCAGATTATTTCCAAATGAAATTTTGTAGACTTAAAGTGTTAAAAGCTAAAAAAAAAATAGCTTTCTCTTGAAAAACATATAACCAAATATTTATTAATTTAAATAAGCGAAAAGGGTAGATACCGCCAGAAGTTGCACCACGGATCTACCAACCTGGTGCATCACCCGGCGGTACCTACCCTTTTCGCTTATTTAAATTAATAAAAATGGTTTACAATATTATTTCATGGACCAACCCATGAAGTTTTATTTATAGCTTTCTCTTGTTTAAGTTTTCCATTAAAATGCTCAAAAGCAGATTGGAGAAAAAAACTGTTCAATTAAAGATATCTCAATGAAAGGTTGTATCTAGAAAATATCTTTAATTAAAATTTATACAAGTGTTTTTTTTCTTCTCATATAATGGTCAAACAATAAAAAAAAAACGAATGTAAATTTTTTGGCAATACAATTTTTATTAAAAAAAATAATGCCTTTTGTGCTCTCTCTTTCTTTTTCAGAATATATCTACTTTACATAAAAATTAAAACAAATTATGTTGTAGAATTTAACTCCATTCTTTTGACAATGTCCTACTATTAATTAGTGGACACCCTGTTTAGTTATTATTTAAATTTATTCTTTCTCAACGTTCTTGAATCAGGTGTGATAAAAAAAATCTTGTGTGATAAATTTCTAAATTGACAAACCACATTTAAGTTGTGCCTTTAAGAGAAACTGACGATGAATCAGCCATTTCCACTATACAAGTTCTTACATTGCCATTGCCTTGGAAATCATTAAGATGACCATTAGCAGTATAATAAAGATCTGGAGGGGCGGAAGTAGGTGCCGGAGGTGGTGCAGGTACTTTCGATATTGAAATTGCTTCTAACCATCGATACAGAAGAAGATAATCGTCCTGGAAATTTAATTATTTATATTAATTATTATTTACTTTTCATATTATTCATATTGTTATTATTTAAATTTCATATTGTTATTTTACTTACCACAAATAAAGAAATAAATCGTGATTTCCATAGAAAATTAGGATAATATGATTTTTAGAAAATGTGTATATCCGCAAGTCTATACAAAACTTGTTTATTAAAGCTTTTGTGGTTTGTATTAATATTATTATGGGAGTTTTTAATTATGCAGTCGTTTTCAAGTACCGTGCACTTGCTACGACTCAAGCGAACTAACCTCTAGAGTGAATTTTATTATTTATTATAATTAAAGTGCACCCTTAGAGGTTAATTCACTTGAGTCATATCAAGTGCCGGTACTTGAAAACAACTGCAGAATAGGCAATCGAAACGTTGTACAGTATTTAGATTTTTAATACATAATTAATAACAAAATGTGGTCTATAATTAAAAACTCCCATAATATTAACTATACTAAACTTGTATAAAATTTTAAACTTAAGCTTAAAAATTGGATCTATTAATATTATAGAAGAAGGGTTATTGTCCCCTAAGCGGTATTGAGATGTTCAATGAAACGGGGACCTCTCAACCTTTCTTGGCTATATTCAAAGGTAATTAATAAGAAATAAAATATATTTTTAAAGGTAATTAAATAAAGGAGAAGAGATGCAGGAGAGCCGTAAAAAACAAATTTTTATTTTAGGGAAAAAATTCAATTTATCATTTACCGTCTCTACCGTTTTCTAGCCTTTTATAGGCATTTGTGAGGTGTAATTTGTGGCCTTTGCTTCTTTCTTCAGAAGCTGAAGGAGGATGTTTAACGAGAGTAAGTTTTTTTTTTTTTTTTTACAATGCAAAATTTATTTTTATTATAGGAGTTTTTAATTATAAACCACATTTTATTATTAATTATTTATTAAAAATAAAAATACTGTACAACGTTTCGACTGCTTAACCTGCAGTCGTTTTCAAACTGTACACTTGCTCAGACTCAAGTGAACTCTAATGAACCGTTATAAAATGCACCTAGAGGTTAGTTCACTTGAGTCGGAGCAAGTGTACAGTACTTGTAAATGACTGCAGAATAAGCAGTCGAAACGTTGTACAGTATTTATATTTTTAATAAATAATTAATAACAAAATGTGGTCTATAATTAAAAACTCTCATAAAATTTCATGTCAAGTGAATGTTTTTCATTAAAATTATATCTAATTTAAAACGAGGAATCCACACTTTAAATAATACATAATAATTATTAAAAGTTTTATTTCAAGTAAAATATTTTCAGTGAAAATATGAATGAATAAATAATACATACAGTGAAAATATTATTCTTTCTGTCTTCCGATTAATAGGTAAAAAAATATGTATATTTTATAGTTTTACCTGTGTTTTCCAAATTCCTGGACGTTTATTATGATATAATTTTGCATACATATAAACATCAGCATGATTTTCATACTCGATCTGTTTAGAAAGAGTAGTTAAACAGCAAAACGAGGCTGCTTCGGTACCACCATATCTAAAATCACATCATTAATGCAAGAATTATCGAGTATATAAATGTAAAAAGAAGTAAATACCTGTCTATCACAATAATAGGACCATTTGGAAAAACGGAATGATATTCTTGAATCACATTTAATAAATCAAAAACAGAAATATTTGGTGTATCATGTGGCCAATTTGGACAATGAATTATTTTTATTGGCAATTCATAATCATCTTGTAGAGAGTGAATTGTAAATTCCCTTAATATATAACTTGTGTGATCTCTTTCCTCAATAAATTTCACTTTAAAATTTTCCGAGTCTATATCATTATTTTCCTTGGGCCAAAAAACTGAAAATCCCTAAAAAAAAAAAATAATTAAATTAAATTTGGCAAGAAAAAGGTGTTTAAAATAGTCAGTCTGTAATGTTTCGACTCGAAAATTACAGAGGTTGTACAACCTGACTATTTTAAGTTTTCAACCTCGAGGTCCCTGTGCTACCCCCCCCCCCCCCCCCTTCAAGGAAAATTTTATTATTATTTAAAGTGGAATAAATATAAAGAAAATTACCTGATCAGTTTCAATGGAAGACAACAAAACAATTATTTGTGCATTGTGGTCCCAAACCATTTGCCAAAAATCTAAAACCGTTACTTCAAGAGGATGTTGTGTGATAATAAACTCACGTAATTTATGAAAACCTAAAATGAAAAAGTAGCTTTTAAGAAAATGTTTTACAAATAATTATATTTTAGGTTTTACCTTGAAACCAAGAAGCATTGATATAATCACTTCCATCTATTCCAGGCTTAGGAGTTAAATGAACTCTTGAACTCTCAATTGGTAAAATATCTAGCGTACGATTTTTAATTTGATTACAAGTTTTGTTTGAAGAAACCAAATTAAACTCCTTGGGTTGAAAAGAAATGACATTCTAAAATAGAATATATTTTAAATAATTAAGTGGTGTGTCAAATACATTTGTAGGGTAAAATAAAATAAATAAATTTTGATAATTATGGTGACTTTTATTCTATTTTTCATCAGAAGCTAAAAATAATAGAAAAAATATGAATTATAATTTGTAGAAAGTAAATTAGTTTATGAGTTGAAGATTTCTAATTTATTATCATTAAAAAATGTCCACAGTGACCCAGAGGACCTCAAAACATGTATTTTCCATTAAAATCTCGACATCGAATTTTTTGATCGCAATACTTTCTCACGATATTTACATATATAGGTAAGGCAAAGTAAAAAGAGATGAAGTAAATAAATATAAGCAGATACAAAGCAAGAGTTATCAGAGGTTTTAAACAAGCAAAGGGATTAGATTCAGGAGATAATGAAGAGGCAGCCAATAAAAAACAAAATTTTAATTTTCTTTGTCGAAGTTTCGAACGCTCGTCACACTAATCATCAGGACCTTTCAGGGGCGTATTTAAGGGGGGCCGAGGGGCCCCCGAAATTTCCCAAACACATATACATATATAGGATATACAGACATCAGCGCAACAAATTTTTCGCAGGATGGACAACTTTGGCTCCGCAATAGAAAAAATGTTCCTCAAAAAATTTCGTGTAAAAAAAGTATAGTTTCTTTAAAAAAAAATTTTCCTCAGAAAAATTTTTGAGTTCGGGCCCCCGAAAAAATTTCTATATACCCACTGACCTTTGGTCAAACAACATTTATTCATATATTAAATAATATTTATATTAATACAATATTGCATCATAGTATAATTACTTACAGATAGAAAAGTCATAAGCTTAGTTTTATTTAGCTTGTAAGAGAGAAATAATTTAATTGTTCTTGTTAAAATTGTTGAATATTTATGACAAAAAAAGCATGGGGCGCATTGATAGCTTTGTCTATTCTTAGAGCCTCAGAATCACTTCGAAGCGCCTCACGCTTTTATTTGAAGTCATAAATATTCAACAATTTTTACATGAATAATAAAATTATTTCTCTCTTTTTAGTTCAATTTAAATAAAAGCATTTTTTTTTTTTAAGTTTTTTTATTATATTTTTATTTTAAACTTTTTAGTCTTTTTTATTTTAGATATAGTATTAAAAAAAGGGAGGAAGTGTGAGGCTTCAAATAAAGTACCACATTAGTTTGGCTCTATTTTGATAAAAATGAGCATAACATTGTTGTCAACAAAAATGACATTTAAGTATCAAATTTCACAGCGCTAGCTCATCGGGATTTTTTTTTACGATTACATAAGCTTTACCTACCCAACCTACGGTTGTTGGGCAAAGTTAAAAAAATTTAAAAAATAAGCATGTAATTTTAGAACAGACATCCTGTTCCTAAAATCTAAGTTACGAAAATCTAATTGATTTGCTAAAATTATAATATATTATGTTTTGTATAATTTAATTAACGTTAAATGTCATTACTCTGTCTCCATTCAATTTGTTAAGAATTCTAATAGTATAAAAACTAAAAAGAAAAATTTGTATAAATTTAGAAACATTGAATATTTAAATAACAAATCGGTCAACAGAGAATCCCATTCGGTTGATAAACAGCAAACGCCAAACTATAATTATAATATAATAATAAAAAAATAAATAAATAAAAATGCCTATCTTGTAAATTTGAAAATTTTGTGGAATTCTCTTTTGTCTATATTTGTTGTTTTTTATAGATATTCATATTGTTTTGATGTATCATCAGAATATAATTGTGTATCTTTATATGACAATCTAAATAAAACTAAGCTTATGACTTTTCTATCTGTAAGTAAGCCATATCCAGTTATAGTAAAGGAATTAGATTATTAAGAAACATTCTCAAAGGAAAAGGAAGTGTAGTCTAAGCAAAATGGTTTTTTTTTAAATTCATATTATAAAACAGCATTCCAATTATTGCAGGGGGATTTCGAATTTGTTTTATTGTAACGGCATACGTCTCTCGCCTCTTACTTCCCCTACGGAATGCTTACTCTTATATTTTTTTAAAGATGTATTTAATAAATTTATTTTTTTGATTACCTTAAATTGAGCTTGTAATAATTTCCAAGATTCAACCTTTTCATCCAAGCATTCTGGAATTTGTAGATTGTTGATATAACGTCCAAGATAAGATTGATTAATATTTGTTTCTCCACTTTCAATTGCTTCTAATAATGCATCATGAATAAATATATATTGCTCCTCGGTTTGAACCAAAAAATTTCGTTGTGATCGTATGTGCCGTAAAAATCCAAAAATATTAACTTCTCCTTTACTTCGGATTTGATTAAGCATTGAATCCAGTACAATATAAGTTCCTGTTCTTCCGACTCCGGCACTAATAAAATAAATACACAGAATTGAGTTCATTGATACCACAATAACACAAGAAGATTAATTTTTCTTTAATTCATTACCTGCAATGCACAATAATAGGGCCAGCATCAGCAGGATTTGCTGCAGATGATTTTTTAACAAAGCTCAAAACTGGAAGTGGATGATCTGGTGTACCATGATCTGGCCAATTAGTGTAATGATATTGATAAACAATTCTTTCTATTACAGAGCTTTTCTTTTTTTTAATCTAAAATAATATATTATTCATAATAATAAGAAAAAATTGTTAAATAAAAATAATAATTAAATAATTACTCTTAAATGTCTAATTTGTAGAGTTCTAACTGTATAAGTAGCCATAATATCTTCTTTAACAAGTTTAACTTGAATAACTCCATATGTTTCAGTCCCTTCTTTTGGCCAATACATATCACATTTTCTCTGAAAAGATATAATAAATAATAGGTTAATAATAAGAAACCTAAAATATTAAAACAAATACTTCGTGATAATATTATTTACAAAGTGAGAGTTAAAAGTTTATTAAAGCTTTTGTGGTTTGTATTATTATTATTATGGGAATTTTTAATTATAGACCACATTTTGTTATTAAATATTTATTAAAAACATAAATACTGTACAACGTTTCGACCGCTTGTTCTGCAGTAGTTTTCAAGTACTGTACACTTGCTCCGACTCGAGTGAACTAACCTCTAAGTGACAGTTTACTTGCATTTTATTTTATTCGCTGAATTCGTTGTATATTAAATGCACTAGGGGTCCCTTAAAGGTTACTTCACTTGAGTCGGAGCACGTACATAGTACTTGAAAACGACTACAGAACAAGTAGTTGAAACGTTGTACAGTATTTATATTTTTAATAAATAATTAATAACAAAATGTGTTCTACAATTAAAAACTCCCATAATAACTAATTTATCCCTCCCCTTAACTAGAAATGGGAAACCTTTTTTGCTCTGAGTGCTCTGAACGCGCTGCCCATTTGATTTGTTTTCATCTATATTGATGTATAAATCCAAAATCGAATCATGAACCAGATACCCTTGATCTATGGGGAATCTCTTGGCAGTCCGTCATTTTTCTTAGACGGCCCACATTCATCGGTTAATAAAAATCATTAGATCAGAGCCAATAAGACTATATCGAAATATAAAAGTGACTTTGATTGAAAAGTTTTTAGATTGAAATTGACTAGGCCATTGTATTAGTCCCGCTGAAAGAGATGACGAGATCTTACCCGCCCGCGCTCCACAAGATTTGTTATCATTACAATGATAACAACCCTTTGCTCCCAAACCATTCTCCAAAATGAGTCGAATGTAGAAGGTAGAGGTCCTTGCGTTCCTATATATGCTCGAGAACGTTGAAAGCCGTCAATATAGTTGGCATTAACATAATCTATTGATTTTTTTTTGCCCAGGTACTGGAAGAAGTTGTACTCTGCTGTGATCATCTGCTAACAAGAATAAATGAATTAATAATGATTATTAAGGCTAATTCAACTAAATGTAGCTCTAAAGTATTAAGGGGCAATCTAGATACACGGCAGTGTGTCAGTCAAGTTCGGCGACGCACCGAACTATTTTCGACTACTCCACAACTCAAAATCTATTTGACCTATATACTTCAACATTCTCACTGAACAAGTCAATGAATAACACACCCATAAAGAAAATACATAATAAATGTATTGTGCCCTTTTAACAACTCCGGGACAGATACAATTTGAAAGACTGATGATGAGAAAATAAAGTTTTCTCGAAACGTCTTGTTAATTGTAATAAAATCGGAGGCTTTAATTTTTCTGCTCCTGCTTCTTCCTTGTATATAAATCAAAAGCCACGTACTTCATTGGTTATATACTTGAATTTTTGCCTGTCTATTAAGACACCTTTAATTACTCAGAATCCTAAATTTCATAAATGTATCTTTTAATTCTTGTGATTTTGAAAACCAAAAATCACCATTTTTAACATTCACTTATTAAAAACCTAGATAGGGCCCCCCCCCCCTACCTGAAGAGCCATATTTCTAAATAGGCTAAGAAGGCTGCAGCCTAGAGCGGCAAAAATTTTCAGGGGCGGCGGTTTGGCAATTTTTCCAAAATTTAAGTTAAAAAAAAGTATTTCAGACGTTAATATTTTCCTTGCGAATTTTAGTATACATTTCGTATAAAACATTGTATAAATCCAATGTTAAGAAAATATGAACTAGAGAGGGGCGGCAAATTGACTTTAGCCTATAGGCGGCATTCTCTTAAATTCGGCCCTGCCTACCTGCAAACCCGAAATTTTGTCCGGGCGCCAAAATTTGGGGCAACATTTTGGCTGTAAGCAGAGTTGGATTATTTATTAAATCAATAAAATATTTTATCAAATTTCAATGTAATCATCTTAGTCTATATACAGGTTTATTCTCTAGACAAAAACGTTAACTTTTAACATCTGAAATCAGCGTTAATTCATTTTAACACCTCCTTGCCTCAAATTGCTATTCTGAATAGCATTTTTTAACGCTAATGTTATTACTTTACTTGTTAACATCCAAAAATAAGAATTTTCTCGGAATTCGAGAAATTAAAAAAAAAATCTTATTTATATTAACGTGGCCAAAAAGGCTGAAAAAAGTAGGTCCCGTCGGGAGTTGAAGCACGGATTTGGCGATTTGTATTCTAGATGACCTACCAAGGAGTACAACTTTTCGTGAGAAAAATTAGTTAAGAGAAAGTAATAAGAAAATTTGATAATATATTGAAATATATTTTTTATGTAACCGTCTCTAAAATTTCGAAGAAATAAATTAACTAATTGTATAATTTACTCACAGGCTAGTATGTTAAGATATCGATTTTTCTGTTTGTTATCGGGATGATGTGAATGTTCAGAAGTGTGTTCTTCTTGCGTCGCCGCTGATTGAATGGCTTCATACTCCTTACTGAAACCGATGTCGCCATCGGCATGGAGATTAGCTACGTGTCTAGCAAATAGATGAACTGGTAAAGATGTTTTCTGAGCTCCTGGTTCAGCTCTTGTATCCCAGTCGACAAAAGAACTTGCTTGCCGAGGTGGCTCATCCAAATAATAATACGGAGCGTGAAAACATTTTCTGTAAATACATTTTTAAAATAAACATTAGTTTTAGTTTATATGAAAGGATTAAATAAAATAATTTTGAAAAAATCTTCAATAACCACAATAAGTGCTTTTCAACCGAATTTGATTAGTTCATTTTACAATATCGCTAATTTTGAAAATAAATTAGAATTTTATTTATTTTTTAACTGAAATGTAAATTAAAATACTAGGTTTTAAGTTTCAAGATTTTATTAAAATTAACTCAACAAATTTGTGAGTATGTTTGATTTAGTACTTTATCGACATTACTGTCATCATCAGAAATAATTATAGTACAATGTAATCTATTCAGATAATGACAGTAATGTCGATAAAGTGTTAAATAAAACATACAAATGTTAAATTTATTTTAATAAAAGCTTTAAACTTATAACCTTGTGTTTTAATTTACATTTCAGTTATACATAATGTTTCACCTGGAAAGTTTGAATTTATTATTTATTTTTTGCTTATTAAATAGTACCTTTTTGCGACGTCAGGTGAAATAGTAGTTAAGAGTGATTCTTGTAAAATAAACTGCGTTTCGTGCTTAATGGTACGCAGATTATGATATCTGAAATGGTAAGCAAGAAAAAAAAGGTTGAAAAGCACGGGATATTTATTTTTAAATTCTTATCATTTTCTTTAGTCTTCTCGGTTTTCTTCAATCAAAATAAAAGGATAAAAGTTTTTCAAAATATTGATGATTGAATCAAACCCGGCGCCGGTGAGCCTTCGTATATTTATAACACTAATTTAAACTTATTTAAAACTATAACATTTGGCGTGTGAATAGTAATGGAAGAGAAAAATTCTTACTATTTTTAATTACTAACTTAGCATACGCCCTAGTTTTCTTGAAATAAATTTTGAGTACTAGCTAAGGGCCGGTAGCTTCATCTATGGATAGTTAGTGGAGTCTCTGGTTTTTGTAGTGCAGAAACCCTCTTCAGTTTTATCCTTACAATAAAATATATATCTCATCATTTTATTGATAAAAGAAGTAGATATATTTGTTATTTTTATTTTGATTCAACTTCTTTTAATAATAAAATGATGAGATGTGATATATTTAACAAAATGTTAAAGGTTAGAGCCGGTTGCATCAGATGTAGCCATTTTGCTTTCAATTGGATAACCCAGTATCGAGTATATGTATATGGATATATGTTGAATTTTTATCCCAGGTTAACTTAGCTGTAAGCAAAAGTTGAGTTTAAGCAGTTTAAGATAAAACAAACGGGTGTTATTATAAACACAATCCTGGCACTAGCATCTTAACTTCACGAATATAAATAACAGAAGCAAACAAGTTGATTATTTGAAGAGGCACCAGTCCTCGGTGGCTAGGTCCAACAAACACAATATAAATTTAAATACAATGAAAAAAAAGAAAAGAAAATAGAAATGTATGCCCCTTAACAATCAACATGTTCATGCATTTAATCAAAAGAAATTTTAAAAAATCAACTATCAAGCCACTATAATATTTATTTTTAATAATTTTTATAAGTTATGTGTCTTTATTAAATTGCTAGCTTCACAAAACCTTTAATACTAAAGAGGATATCTACATTACAAACTAACTAACTACCCATAGATGAAACTAACGGGCCTAAGTGCTCTTTTCTAAACTTAAGTCAAATCTACAGAAATTTTTTTATATTTAAGTAAAATAAGAAAAATTTTGCAATATAGTGTGCAAATTTTTACCTCCATAAGATGAATGATGCACAAGCGAGTAGAAGGGAACATGAAACACAGACAACGCCAGCAATCATGCCTGCACTGAGTTCTCTTGTACTACTTCTTTTATCGTTAACTATTTGGTCACAATCATTGCGAATTTCAATGCGTTTTGGAGGAGATTCTTCTCCTTTTACTAAAATCCTGGGATCAAAAACGCTTCTTGAAGCCCCTCGCATTTTAATTTCATATATTGTATTTCCCGTAAGATTATGAATCATCATCTGTAATTTATAAAATAACATGAATTAAAATTTAAGTATGATTTCATACGTTATACCTTTTAGAATGATTAATTTAAAGTACAATTTAATTACGAATTATTTATCAAGAAATTTCACAAATAAAATTGTTTTAACATAGGCGAACTTTTGAAAATTAAAAAATAAGCGGATGTGTAGGAAAAACAAAACAAAATATAACTGAGTTTTAATAATAGACAAAAAAATTAATGAAACAACTCACTGATGTACAAGGGAGGATCCAGAGGTGTTTCTCGGGGGGGGGGGGGGGGGGGAATCTGGTGTGACTGGTCGCACAGCACACTATTTTTTCTTAATTTCGGAATTTTAAAGGCGCATCTGTACTTGTTTGCCAGAATATAAATGCAAAACAAATTTTTAAGTATTAATTTTTAAAATTTTACATTAAAAATAACTTTTTTTTTCTGAAAAAAAAAAGTATTTTTTTCAAATCTCAGGGGGGGGGGGGTAATTACCCCCTTTACCCCCCCCCCCTGTATCCGCCCTTGCTGATGTATCAACAAACAAGTCTTTTTGGAAAGTGTATCACTCTATGGAACAAACTTATTTGACTGAGGTCCTCTTTACTTGTTTAAAATTTCCTTGGATCACAAAAGAAAAATACAAACTAAGCTGGTTCAGGCTAGTACAGTATTATTAAAGAAAGATGTAAGAAATGTTTATACTAACTGTGCTTTCAAGTTCTTCTTTGCGTGTTTCCACTTCAATTTCTTCGACTTCATTTGCTTTTTCGTCACGATATGTAATATAATAATAATCAATTGAGTTAGAATAATTAATAGGCTGCTTCCATTGTAGGAGTATGGTATCATGTGCATAACAGGTTAAATTGAGAATGATAGGAGCACTGGGGACTCTCACATCAGTTCGATGAAAAACTGCTTCTGAAGAGAGACCTTCGTGCTTGTCGGTATATGCTTTAAGCCAGATTTTATACTCTGTAAATGGTTCTGTAAAAAGTAAATAAAAAATTATTAAAATCTTAATCCTTAATTAAATAAAAGTTTAAATATGATTAATGATAAAAAGACTTAAATATAGTTTATTAAAGCTTTTGTGGTTTGTATTATTATTATTATGGGAGTTTTTCAATTATAGACCACATTTTGTATTGTTATTATTTATTAAAAATATAAATACTGTACAACTTTTTGACTGCTTATTCTGCAGTCGTTTTTCAAGTACTGTGCACTTGCTCCGACTCAAGTGAACTGAGGTTAGTTCACTTTAGTGCAGAATAAGCAGTCGAAACGTTGTACAGTATTTATATTTTTAATAAATAATTTATAACAAAATGTGGTCTATAATTAAAAACTCCCATAATAATAATTTAAATATAGATTTATGAAGTTTTGAAAGACTTGTCTTTAAATTTCAAATTAGAATGAGAAAAATAAAAACAAATTTAAGAGCTAAAATAATAAATGAATAATAAACTAGTATTATATGAATTAAATAAATCAACTCTTTATTTATCATATTTTGTGAGTATATTTATTAGTTGTTAGATCAAGTGACCTCTGGCCCCCGGGAAGTGGAGGTCCAAGGAAGCTCCGGATAGGCTGGAGATCCCAGGTCCGTCTTACGGGGGTCAGAGGTCACTTGATTCATAAAAAAAAAAAAAAAAAAAAATATACTAACAAAATATGTTAAATAGCCTATGACTCGTCAAGTCCAAACCGAGACGTTTATTGAATATTAATATATAATTAAAATGAAAAGGTTTCGAATTTATTTCAGACACTCATGCCCTCTTAAAATAGAGACATCACAATATTTATCGAGCAGAGAAATTTTTGCAACAGTTGCTTCTAACTTGTTTAATTCGCTGCTGACTTATTATATGAAAAAATTTTTATGTATATAATCCGAGGGATTAGAGAAAAACAAAACAGTTTGAATTCTATTATTCAAGGTAGAGAGTGGTTTGAAGGATTCCCCCCTCCTGGGGAGGGTTTTATAACGTTCTTACAGTCACGTCGTGTATTTTTTTCTAATGGAATTAATATGCAAAATCGGGTGTTTGAAAACTGATTTCACTCTGACGCCAGTATGTATTGATTTATTTGAATATGAATATAAAGTGTTGACCACTCATTTCTAATCTTTTTACTAATTGATTTGTCAGGGCAGAAACTAAAAACTATTTTTAATGAAAAGCGGAAAAATTAAAACAAATTGGCCTGAAAAATAAATTTTTTTTCAGCTGAATAGAATATTTTTTATGGGGGGTCGGTAAATTTAATTTCAAAAAATGTTCGTCACACGGCCTGGAGGATTGTAAAGACTGGCATAAAGGGAGAGCAAAAAAATGCCAGTCGCTCGGGTAACCACAGTAGGTGCCATTCACGTATTCACGAGATGTGATCCCCTGAGTGGTTTGATGATTATGTTCCTAATAATAAATCCTATAAGAGAAGTGATTTGCATTCGCAGAGACGAAGGCAGCCAAGATTTCCTCTTAGATCGATAGAGGTTATCTTCAGGGCTACAAATTTATGTATAATATAAATTAATTAATTCCTGGCAGGTATTAAGGCCAAATAGCATTAAGAAAAAAAATATATTGTATTATTTTGTGGGTGCGCACCTACCATAGCAATAGTAATTATATTGCTCACCAGGGGGCTCTCCTCACTTAAGGAGTAGAAAGAACTCCTAACTCAGCTCCCTACTCATGGATATTTTTTATTTGGAGTGGGTGATCTTGCATTAAAAAAAAAGAAAATTCATTTATTTAAAATAAAGCCCTTATTTTTTTATTTACTCGTTATGATTGTGAGTTGGACGCTAGACTTTTTCTAAACTCGTTCAATTTATTTATTTTTTTATTCCTAATTTAGAGAAATTTTAGTTGCATAAACACCACATTACATTTTTTGGTACCAAATTTTTTTGCCTCAATTTTGATTCTGGCTAGTCCCGAGTTAAGTTAAATTTGGGGCTTCAAAGATCTCATCTTTTTTTTAAATTAAAAATTAAATTTTATTATTTTTTTTTTAATCTTTATTTAGAAATTTATTTGAATTTTGAAACTTGTTGCTTTTGCTTTTATGAAATTTGAAATTCTCCCCATTCTCCATTTTTTATCAAGCATTCGAGAAGTAAAATTAAATATTTTTTATTTTATTTTTTTAACTCCTTTATTATTATTTTTTAATTTTAATCCTCTTCGACACCCTTTTCAGCAAAAGAACCCAACCTAAAATATAAAATTTTTCTCTTTTTTTTTTGCCCTTTTGGGCTTTAACAGCAAGTTTAGAATACATAAACAAAATAAAAATATAAAATCTAAATACACAATTTTAAACAATATCCGAGATACATAATTCATCTTTTAATAACATCAAAGGCGCTTACCCCAATAAAGGTCAAAGGAATAATATCAATATTAGTGATCGGTAACAGGCGCTTACCCCAATAAAGGTCAAAGGAATAATATCAATATTAGTGATCGGTAACAGGCAGCTTTTGTAAGCTCCCCTTCAAGTGTGAGATCTCATAATAATGGATGGTCTGACTGAACTTGCTTTTCAGCCTGGACTCTCCCTCGCAACGACTTATCTAAGGATGCTCTAAGAGAAATTTAGGGACTTAGTGAATTTTTCTCAAAGTTGTAGTTGGGTCCGAATTAGTCAGACCATAAATCAATATGAAATCTCTCAGCTGAAATACTCAAAAATATTATTCTTTTAAGCTTTAATGGCGTGTTTATTAAAGCTTTTGTGGTTTGTATTATTATTATGGGAGTTTTTAATTAAATACCACATTTTGTAATAATTATTTATGAAAAATATAAATACTGTACGACATTTCGACAGCTTATTCTGCAGTCATTTTCAAGTACTGTACACATGCTCCGACTCAAATAAACTAACGTCTAAGAGACCGTTACGTGCATTTTATATATTACGATGTGAGCGCCATCTACACTAATTTCCATGAAGTTAGACACAATCATCAAAGCAAGTGTTTACATAAAAACAATAAGTTTTTTGAATTTGATTTTTTTAACATAGATGGTATAAAATATTATTATTAATTTATTCCAATAATATTTATAATACAATAAGTGTACAGTACTTGAAAACGACTGCGGAATAAGCTGTTAAAAGAAACGTTGTATAGTATTTATGTTTTTAATAAATAATTAATGAATATATGTACATTTTTAATCCTCAAGTTGGCCTCTAACGGGCCGAAACGTCGGCAATAAATTACTAAAGAAAAAATTTAGTCTGCTTTGTCTGCAACAGCAAACACTTCTCTTATAGACTTCAGAACCACAATAATAAATATTATTTTAGATTTTAAAAGTATATAAACCCGTGGCTCAGAGAGAAGAGAGCTTCTCGTGTCTGGGGTCCAGGGTTCGCTTCCCGTCCCAAGCGAGAAAAATTTATTTCATTTGAATTGGCTACCAATCATTTGAAATAAATAGGGATGGGGTCTAAATGGCCTTAGATCCCGAAAAATACCTTAAACAAATTTAAAAAAAAAGTATAGAATTATAAAAAAATAAATGAATTCTTTTCTTTCAATCTTCTTTTTCCTTTCACTTATACTTTGATATAAAAAAAAATATATTTTAATTCAGTCAGAAAACGTAGGATAGTTAGACAAATGAGATGAGATATTGTTTATATATAAATAAATATTTCTTACCTAGTTGGTCCAATTTAATTTCGAGCAAGGAGCTTGTGTTCCGAAAAACTTTGACTGCGGTATAATTAGCATGCATGTAGTAAAGCCAATAGCCCTTGATGTGTCCGTTGGGTCTCTCTGGAGGAGCCCATGTCAGGTCCATTGTAGATGAGGTGACTCGTAAAATAGTGACATTCAGAGGACGACTTGGGACTGCAACAAACAGTAAATGACTATTAAATTTTTATGTATTTATTAAAATGTATTTGCGAGCTAATTTTTTCTACTTCTTTGGTGTCTATAAAGAACAATGATGCCAAATCTTGTCCCCTACTTATTTTACATTTCTGACACAAGTACTATCAAGAGAACAAATGTCAAATAAATTATATAAAAATTTTAAAATATAGATGTATTAATCAGAAATGTCCAAGAAGGGCGCCGAATAAATGAACAAGAAAATTATATTTTTATTATTTTATTTCAATTCGCAACCACAGAATGTGGCCGAAACGTTGTAATTTTTATAAATAAACCACAGTTAAACTGAAAATCAAATTCTTTTATTAATGATAACTACTCTGAAAGCCTAAACTCCAAAAATCAACAATCTCTGATCTCATTTTTTTTTAAACAACTATTGATATTGATTATAGAGTCCTAACCGTTGAAATATTAAATAACTTTGAACTAGTTTAAATATGATTTTAGTAAATAATTAGAGGACGTCCTCAAATATAAATAATATCAGAAAGCTGTCCCGTAAAAAAAAAGAGAAATGAAAAAGTTAAATATATCTTTGAGAAAATACGAACAAATATGATAGCAGTTGGAAAGGACCTATTTTGGGAAAACTAAATATAAACCAGGAGGGGAGGCCCTTGTAGACCAATGCTATTTATTAAAAAATCTGGTTTGACTGGTCGCACAGCACACAACTTTCTCTTACCAAGGGTAAGAGAAAGTTGTGTTCTGTTCTTGTCACACCAGATTTTTTGTGTCAACATATATTTAGTTTCGCCAATATATTAGAATTCAAGATATAAACTTTATAAACATGGGAAAATATTTATATTTTGTTACCATGGAACCATTTCTCCTACCTCTCCTATGAAGTACGAGGATAAAGTGTGCTTCAAACAATTTTGAGGACAAAATGAGAATAAAAGAGGATCAAAAAAAATAAATGATTTTTGAATTTTAATGAAAATCGTTAGAGCGAATTTTGAGAAAATAGAAAAAAACTGAAAAAGTACATCAGTAAAGTACTAGTACTCTTTGGCCGATTTTGATCAAAAGCTTATTTTACGCCTCAGGGGGTACCGAATATTTAAATTCGGTTAGGAGGTGGTTGAAATTTTATATTTAAATAAAATTTCAACCACCTCCTAGCTTTTTTCGTTCTTGAGATATTTTGTTCACAGACAGACGCACACACACACACAAAGACCATGTTGCCAAAACCACTTTTTTGGATTCAGGGGTCCTCAAAACGTGCATATCCATCAAAATCTCGACATCGAATTTTTGACATAAATCCAATTCTTTTTCTCTCTATATATTAACATATATAGAGGTAAGTGAAAGTAAAAACATTTTATCACTCAGGTCGGGGATCAGGGCATCAGGGTTTTGTGTCTGCCAAAAGAGCATTAATACAATTTTGTTCACTCTATTACTTTGAATGTTTTTAAGACGGTGAAACTTCTTTCTAATAACATCCCTTTCTCTTTAATCATAAGAATTAATTTATAGATATTTCTCTCTTTCTTTTAGTCCTCCTACTACTTCTATACCAAGGGTCGCGGGTTCGGATCCCAGGCAGTCCGATGATTTTATTTAAGCCCCTTTGGATACCAAATGGCTTGAATAAGAATGCCTGGACCCCCGATAGAAATATTAATTAATAACGGTTATCGTAAGTCTTATATGCCCTAAGTTTCCGAAAAGAGTGTGTGTGAGTGTGAGTGTGAATGGGAAAAAAGTGTGAGTATTATTTAAAAAAAAAAGAAAAAGTCCTATTTGGGAAAAGTATTGTAATTTTCAAAAAATTCTACTTTTTAGAGTTCCCTGATCATTTTTGGATAACATAAAAACGCAAAGGGTTCGATCGAAGAAATTTGGTATGTCATTTTAACATATTAACTTTTGGAATCAATCGGTCAAAAGCGGTTCTTTCTCCAACAATGTTGAAATTTGTAATTTTTTTTGTCAATTCATATGATTTTAAACAATTTTTATTACAAGAAATGGTCATTGTTTTTTGTTATAATTTTAATTTGTGAACATCCCGTATTTGTGGTCTCTTGTTTATATATAATTATCCATCAAATACTTCAATATTTGTAAAAAAAAAATTCTATTTTTAAAAAGAGAGAGAGTTTTAAAAAAATATAGTTAATAATAAATTGTTCAGTTTATTTTAAAATGAAAATAATTATAAAAAAAAATAGATAATTTTTTCTAAATATTATTATAATTAACTTTGCGAATTGTGTATTGATGCAAGTTTGGAAAGATTATTGATTTCCAGATGTTGTCATATCAATTTAAATTTGGTTAGCAACAAAGGCACAAGGGGACTTGACAAAAATATATATAAAACAATATTAGTTATTTACCTATATTGTCATCCTCCTGTTCGTCAATCTTCTCACAAATAACTGAGCATTTTAATAAAAGAATCGACGCAATTAAAATTCTAAGTCTCTTCATAATTGAATCGAAAATTTAACCGAACTTAAATGGATCCATCATTTGTTTAACAACATGTAAACACTTCAATAAAATCTTTAAATGAATAAAACTCTTTTACGAGGATATATTAATGTATCCATTTTTGTTTTCTTTCATATAATTATTTAACCGGCATAATTAATAAAGGAAAAATCAATATAATATTATACATCCGTACGAGCAAAACTAGTTTTGAAACATTAAACAATTGACATTAGTTGTAAAAAATGTAATTTTAATTGAGTGAATTAAAAAAAACGATTCGAGGGGAAACAGGTCGATAGCTTTAAATGCTGCCTTTGATATTCATAGTGTAAAAGTTAAAAGGGAAATCAATGGCTAAGTTGATCGAAATAAAGCTAGGCTATGCCAAGTAAATAAATAAGGCAAGAGGAAAACAACACAAAACAGAGAACATCAAAAAAAGGCGTAGCAATCACTAGACACTGAAGGAAGAGACAATCACCAATCACCAATCACCTATGTACACAACACAAGGGACTGACTGTAGTCCGGAACGAACGCCCTTTCTGCCATCTAGTATCAACTTGTGCAACTAATAAAAACCGGCTTTTCTTAAATGTTCTTTCTCTGAACGATCGGACGGTCAACTTCACCAACCGGGTAATAATAGAATTTAGAAAAAAATAAATTTAATTTAATTGATTATAAATTAAATTTCATATATTAATACTTTCTCTTGACCTATATATGAAATACATGGGTCATTCACATATTACGTAACGCATTAGGGGGAGGAGGGCTTTGAACAAAACGTTAATAATTATGACATGGGGACACGGGGGTTTCTCTAATGAAAAATGGAGTGATTATTTGAGTCACGAGGGAAAATTTACTTAAAAAAAAAAAAGGTAAAATGATATGAATTTTGTATAAGAAATTTTATTAGGAGGGGGGGGGTAGTTCTAGTGACCAGGGCCGCAGACAGGGGGCAGGGGGGCTCTGTGGGGGCCCGGGCCCTTTGCGCTCCAACCTTAAAATACTAAAAAAAATTTTCTTGAAATTTTTTTTCCTGAAGCCCCCCTTACTCATATCTTAAAGTTTCAAATAAAAAAAAATCATTTTCTTAAATTTTTTTCTACCCTTAATCAAATCTAAAATTTCAAATAAAAAAAATCATTTTCTTAAATTTTTCCTGAACCGGCCTTTCATAAAAAATAATTTTCATGGACTTAAAATTTCAAATAAAAAATCATTTTCTTGAAATTTTTTCCTGAAGGCGGCCCTTAAGCTCAAATCTTAAATTTCAAATAACTTTTCTTTTTTTTAAAAAAAACATTCGAAATTTTTCCGAGCCCTTAGCAAACTTAAAATTTCAAATAAAAAAACATTTTCTTAAATTTTTTTTGAGAGGCCCTTTAAGCCAAATCTTAAAATTTCAAATAAAAAAAATCATTTTCTTGAAATTTTTTTCCTGAGGAGGCGGGCCCTTTAAGCTCAAATCTTAAAATTTCAAATAAAAAAATCATTTTCTTGAAATTTTTTCTGAGGAGGGGCCCTTTGCAAATCTTAAATTTCAAATAAAAAAATCATTTTCTTAAATTTTTTTCCTGAGGAGGGGGTTTAGCTCAAATCTTAATTTCAAATAAAAAAAATATTTTCTTAAATTTTTTTCTTGGGGCCCGGGCCCTTTAGTCAAAGAGTTTGTTTTTCGACGAACGAAACAAAAATTGTGTAAAAATTTTTTGGCATGAAGGCCACAATAGCCTTTTACATACTAAAAAGAACTTTAAGGGTGGGGGGGGGGCGTATTATTAAGTAGCCCCGGGGCCCGTCAAGTCTGTCTGAGGCCCTGGTTGTGACATATTAATAGGGGGGTTCGTATGTATGGGACTAACTGTGACATGGGGAGGGGGGAGGGGGCTAGAAAATCGTCAAAAAAGTGGACGACTATAAAGAGAGAAAGTAGTGCGAACATGTCAAATTCATGTCGAGATTTTGATGAATATACATGTTTTGAGGTCCCCTAAGTCCAAAAAAGTGGATCCCGCAAATTGGTCTGTCTCTGTGTGTGTAGACATTTTTAAACATGAAGGAAATGATCTACGAGGTTGAAATTTTATATTTAAGTTAGGCACCTTCCTCACTCGTATTAATAAGCTTTTAAACAAAATTGACGAAAAAATACTAGTACTTTACTGAAGTACTTTTTCAGTTTTTTTTCGATTTTCACAAAATTGACTTAACGATTTTGATTAAAAATCTTAAATTAACTATTTTTTATATACCCTTTAAAAAGTATATCAGTAAAACTTTTCGTGAAAATTGTTTGAAGTACACTTTACTGGTGTATTTCAGATTTTCCAAATTCATTTTCCGGCTCTTCCTTCCATAGAGCCAATGTTAAATTCCTTTGGGGATTTGCATGTTAATTTCGATTCAAAAGGGAACAATGTGAAATCTTTAATAAATTTTGGTAGAACAATTTGTTTCTTAAAGGTTACTCTTTTAGCTTTAAAATGGTAAAAAAAGTTTTTTTCTAGCTCAAATAGAATCGGAGTTATGAATTTTTAAAACTGAGTCTCTAAGCCAAAAATCACCTAATTCTCAAATTTTCGACCCTCTCTATTTTCCAAAATATTAAAGAAAAAAGAAAATCCTCGAATACGGGTCTCTTTTTTTTATATAGAACCCGTAAAAAAAATTTCAGCCAAATCAAAAATGTCGGTCAGAAAGTGTTCGGTTTGTAAAAGAATCACCCACATACGCGTACAAAATTTTACGAAGCTTTATATAATAACAAGTAAAGAAGGGCTGCAGCGAAGGCAACTTTCTTAAATGTGATATTTGAGTTTTCCTTAACTTTTTACTTAATTTTTCTAAATCTATTTCGAAAGTTGAAGTTGCACATAAGAATAATAGAAAACCATTTTAAGGAGTCAAAAAAAATTCAAGACATATGCAGCCAAAATTATTTCTTTTATTGTTGCCGTTCCAGGCTGACGTTTCGGTCACTGGTCTAGGCGATCTTCACTGGCCGAAACGTCAGCCTGCAACGGCTACAATAAAAGAAATAATTTTGGCTGCATATGTCTTGAATTTTTTTTGACTCCTTAATAATACTTCTAGCCACAAAGACATACCTCAGAAAACCATTTTCCAGCCTGGCGTTTCGGCCGTTCCAGGCTGACGTTTAGGCCAGTGAAGATGGCCTAGACCAGTGACCGAAACGTCAGCCTGGAACGGCAACAATAAAAGAAATAATTTTGGCTTTCCTCTTAACTTTTGTTATAACAAATTTACATTTATTGACAGTCTAAATAAACATACGGCACACATATCATGAAAGGTAGTGCAGTCCGAGTGAGAATTAATAATAATGTAATAATAATGTTTAATGGCTGGAAATATATTGAGGAAGGATATAAATGCAGCCAAGAAGTGAGAATTATTTAATGCATTGATCTTCTCAGTACCGCAGCCGCGGGGAGCGGGTTTGGAATTAACTCTTAAAACCTCCTCCCAGAAGAGAGAAAAAAGGTCTCTAGAGCATGAATTTAAGGTCTGTTCATTAAAAAAAATCTTTGTTTTTATTTAAAATCCTAAATAAACCATAAAATGCCACAAAGTATCCTGCTTAATGCTCAACAGGAATGTTCCTTAAAAAATAAATTATTCACCCCAAAAGTAAATCCTTCAGAAAAAAATTTTCTAACCACAACCTCCTTCCACCAAAGGCAAATTCTGGTTGAGAAACTGGATCTTCTTTTCTTCACACAAACAAAACGTAATCTCTAATAAAGTAATTTGACCATCCTTCTTACTTTAATTTATTTATGGGAACATTCACGGAAATAGGTCCATTTTATCCGGAACGAATAAAAAATCGGTGGACGTTCCCTTATTTTCTTAAATTCAAGTATTATCGGCAATTCAGAAATACACATATACCCGACTGATAAAAATTTCCTTGAAAGCTACTTGACCTAGTCTAGAGAAGGAATTTTGAACAATTTATATAAATATTTTATGAACCTGTGCAAGAAAACGATTCAGAAATTTTACTGATACAAAGTAACAAAAAAATTGTATGCTAGCGCGAAGTTTTTTTTTTTGAGAGCATCTATTGATTTAAATAAATCTGATTGAACACCAGATTTATTTAAAATCCATCTCTTGCTATATTATTTAAAAAAGAAAAGAATTATTTTCTTTTTAAATAATATTCATATTAAATTACATTCGAAGTTGAAGAAAAGGCGTGAGGAACTTCGCTCCTGGTGGGAGTCCCACGACCCCACAAGTTTGCTTTTTTATTTTAACAGGACCATAGTCAGGATAGAGGGAGGGTGGGGGGGGGGAGAGTTAAAAGGAATACCTTTTTATATTTATTCTTATTATTTTTTTTTTGAGAGAGTACGGAGGGAAGAGGTGAACCCCCATTCTTCCACCTGACTATGGCCTTATTTTTATGTGTTACTTTGTCCGTGACTCGTGGGTCAGAGAGAAGACAAAGACATTTGTTTCTCAGGCCTAGGGTCCTGGGTTCACTTCCTGTCCCAAGCTAGAAAAATTTATTTCATTTGAAATAAATATAGATGGGGTCTAAATACCCTTAAGTGCCGAGAAAGGCCATAAATAAATTAAAAAAATATATATATGTACTTACCACCCTCGTCTGTCATGACTAGAACAGTAGTACTCGGGCCGAGACCTTCAGGATTGAACACTTGTAAAGAAACCCTGTATTGGGTATAGGTCTCCAGATTTTGGATAGTATGACTCTGGAACAAAAATATAATTAAACAACGTGGTTAAAATTTTGATTGAGATGAATATATAATGCAATATACCTAGTACAAGTCTATAATGTAATATACCAGTGTCTATCAGAAGAGGGACAGAAGAGGCTGCAGCTCCAGCCCTCGTAATATTAGGGAGTTTCAATTTGGCATAAATATAGGGTAAGGGAAAGCGGAACGATATATAAAATTCATTGGGGATTGTCGGGGGCATGGGCCTGTGAGGGTCCTCGTGGGGTCACGCATGTCTCCAAATATATTTATATTGAGGAGATCGTGAAGCAACTATCCAACCCCAGCTTGTCAAGCGTTTCCGTGGAGAAGGAGTAAATGACACATACACATGGGGGATGTGTCGCAAACCGAAAATACAACCAGACTCCATAACTCCGACATAACAATTCAACAAGAAATTCAAGGTAATAATAGACTCTATAATGAAGAAAAATAATGAACCGGATTTCCCGGAGACGGGGCTGGTCTGGTTTACGAATGTCGAATAAAGAGTAACGCAAGAGTGGATCAAGAAGGTTTTCGGGAAGAGGGGGGGGTAATTTTTTGCCTGGTTCTTTCAATATTTTGAAATAAATAGGGATGATGTTTAAATGGCCTTAGATACCGAAAAAGACCTTAAAATAAATTTTAAAAAAATTAGCCCAGAATTTGACCCACGTAGCCTCACTATAGGAGAAGAATCCTTTGTACTTTTCCAGCGATTGTTCAGGAAGAGAGACAATGTTTCTCTTGTCAAATTGACAGTGAGGACATTAGGTCGAAATTTCAATCTCTCAAGAAGATATGGAGAAGTTTATATTTAATTATAGCCTATAGTTGAGACGAAGACATGAGTTCTGCACTCTCTGAATTATTGATCTTTCACTGGCATTCAAACATGACATCTAAACAAAATCACAGTTATTAAAGTGCGATAAAACCAAAGAGTGAAAGAATTTTGATTTAAGAGAAGTGGCTGTTCAACGATAAATGATAGTTAGGAAGAGAGGATGTCAGCCAAAAGGAGAGCTCTATCGAATAAAAATCTCAATTCAGAAGGCGTTTCGGTTTTACTTATAAATCCATCATCAGTTCTTAAGAGATTATTGGCAATCTTAAGGTGTACACCTTTGAGATGCAGATAGAGTTGTTATATATAAACATATAGAAAATTATATAAAAATACAATATTTGCATATCAGATGTCATATGCTCATCAGTCAACACGGTAAAGTCTCAAGTGTATATTAAAGGAGCTCTGAAGTAGACAAGAAAATGTGCACCGTTTAAAGTTTACAAAACAATAATAATAAAAATTTATTTTTTTTCAAAATAACAGGTAACGTATACAAACATTAATAACAAGTGTCATATATAACAAGGTAAAATTTTAATTATAAAATGTCAAACACTACAATATTTATTCATTACATACATATACAAATGCAAATCTATATATTTGAGACTTGGCCGTGTTGACTGTTGAGCATATGACATCTGATATCCAAATATTTTTTATATAATTTTGTATATGTTTATATACATTATAACAACTCTATCTGCATCTCAATGGTGTACACCTTGAGAATGCTAATAATATCTTAAGAATTGATGATGGATTTATTTAATTAAACCCGAAACGTCTTCTGAATTGAGATTTTTATTCGATAGAGTCTCTCCTTTTGGCTGACATCCTCTCTTCCTGTCTATCATGAGTCAAAGAATTTTATACTCACATCAACATTAGAATCCCTAATGTAAATTTCTTTAGCAGACTCCTGGCCTCGGTCCCGTGGCCGGTATTCGATGCGATATCCGAGAAATTCCCCATGAATTGTTTCCCGAGGTGGAGGTCTCCAGCTCAAGTGCAATGCCGAAGAACTCACATTGTAAGCTGTTGTAATCACTGGTTTACCGTCAGGAACTGAAACAAGAAAAAAAAGAACTTAAGTAATTACATAATAATTTTCATTAGATGGAAGAATATTTTTCAAATTAAAATTTTAACTTATAATAGATGGCCAAATCTTTAATCGATTTGAAATCAAATAAGGAGGTGTTTAATCGCTGCTACTTTTATATGTTGTTTTAGGTCATGAATTTAATATTAACAAGTTTTTGTGAGTATGTTTATTTGTCGTATCCCTTTACTCTTCCCTTTTTTTCTCCCCGTCTCTTTTTTTGACATTAGGAAATATTTATTTATTTAACATACACTATAACTTTTCGTATTTCTCGATCACTAGTTAATGATCTTATTGAATATTTTTTTTATAGAGAACCATTAACCATTATGGGAGATTTTAAATTATAGACCACATTTTGTTTATTAATTATTTATCTATAAAAATAAAAATGTAAATGTTCGTTTGTGTGTGGCCGATGATCTCCGAAAGTACTGGACCGATTGCTTTGAAATTTTGGCACAACCTTCCATGTGATTATGAGCGTGTTTTTATATACTTTTATAAAAATCTTTTTTTCTTTATCTAAAAAATTAGGATTTAAGGTCTTTTAACATACTTTTCTTTGAAATATTTATATTTCATTACCATGGCAACCATTTCTAATATTTATATTTTGTTACCATGGCACCCATTTCCATTTAAGGGTTTTAATTTTTAGGCTATATATACATATATTTTTTTAATTAAATATGTACCGATGGCTAATACGCTGATTCTTCCAAGCCACCCACCCGAGGTTTCGCTGTGCGTGCTTTGGCATTGAGTAACAGCAAGGATCTTGGTACTGCTATTCTGTGTTGCCAGGGCTCCCAGGGAGCTAAAATGAAGCAACAATAAACTATGCCGAGAGGGGGGCTGGCAACTGTTTAGAGCAATAGACACCCAAATCATTGCAGTTAGATAATGCAAAGCGCGGTGAACCATAGGGCGAGGAATCAGGAATCAGCGTGTTGAACTTCCTCGGTAGCCATCGGTCTCAATCAATTTTTTTTTTATCTACACATACAGTATATACCAGGTATATATAGACAACTAAATGGCCTGAGGAATCGAGAGGGCAAATATAATGAAAAGGAGCACGAAAATAGAAACAATAATAATTACGGATCTGAAGTTTAACCAGAAGTCGGCTTACCGCAAATAATAGAACATTGCCGAAGTACTCTTAGGGTAGGAAAGTGGGAGAAAATCTAAACCCAGAGACACAAAGGGCCCAATTTGAGGTGGCCTAAGTGCCTTAAAAATGGGGATGACTCCTACTTGATAAACCCGGGACCTGCCGAGAGGTCTGGGCCGGGTAGCTGGGAAAGAGCAGCAAATAAAATTCATCCAACATGAATTTAAAAATATATAAAGTTGAATCCTCGATTAAGTTATTAGAAAATAGAAGCAACAATAAAGGATAGAAGAAAGAAGAAAATAAAATAGCAACGGCCAGGAAAGCTGAATCTTCGATTAAGTTACTGCCGATTCTCAGCAACTAGGATGACATGTCACGAGGTCGCTTAGGAGTCGTCCACATATTACGTATCGTGATAGGGGGGGGTATGTCTGGCCAAAACGTTACTAATTGTGACATGGGGGACCCGGGGGTTTCTCTAAGTGTGGCATAACAATTCAAAATTTAAAAAAAAAAGTTCGAATGATTTTCACAACAGGGGAAAATGGAGTGATTATTTGAGTCACGAGGGAAAATTTACTAAAAAGAAAAAAAAGGTAAAATGATATGAATTTTGTAAAGAAATTTTTTTCGGGGGAGGGGGTAGTTTGTGTTGTGACATAATATTTGTAGGGGGGTTTGTTTGTATATGACTAAATGTGACAGGGAGGGGGGACTAGAAAATCGTCAAAAAGTCTTTATGTAATATGTGGACGACCCCTAATGAGTAAATGTGGAACGTGGTCCGAGACTGGTAGGGTTGATGGACGCAGAAAGGACCACCACCAGTGACGCAAACACTTACGGGGACAGCTACTAATATTATTCAGAGACGCCGCCCGCCAGGGTCTATGGTGGTAGGGTTGCCGGAGGCAACCCTACCGCAGCTAGTTAAAAATATAAATACTCTACAACGCTTCGACTGCTAATCTGCAGTCGTTTTCAAGTACTGTGCACTTGCTCCGATTCAAGTAAAAAGCTCTAAGAAACCTGAGTCGGAGCAAGTGCAAGTGCACAGTACTTAAAAACGACTGCAGAATAAGCAGTCGAAACGTTGTACAGTATTTATATTTTTAATAAATAATTAATAACAAAATGTGGTCTATAATTTAAAACTCCCATAATAATAACCACAAAAGATAATTATATTTACCTTCTCGAAGGGTCATCATATAGAAAGATTCTTTGCTGGGTCTACTACGTCCCATATCATTTACTGCAAGTACTCGAAAACTATAAACCGTAAATGGAAGTAAGTTGAATAAGTGGAAGCTGGTCTGATTTCCAGGAGTAATTATTCCATTAGCAACATCCCAATCACCATCTTCACCGACCCTGCAATAAAAAGATATTATCAATAAGTAGAATATGAAATCAATAAAAAGTACAAAAAATATTTTTTAAGAAAAATAGCAAATATACTAGAGATAGATTTTGTTTTAAAATAAAAACTTACCTTAGATGAATAAGATAGTGTGAGATAGGGCTGTTATGAGTATTTTGTGAAGGAGCCCATGAGAGATTAACTGATCGAGATGTAAAACCAATAATCAAAGGCATTCCCGGAGGATCAGGAACATCTTTAACAAAAGAAAAAAATAATAAATATCATATCCATGGAAGAGTCAAAGGAGTGTCACCGTTAGATTAGTTTGGATCGGGTAGAATTGGGGAAAGAAGAATCTCATAATAAATTAATTTTAGCAATATTAATTTTAGAACGATTTTAGACGAAAGTCTCAAAGAGCAGTCTGTTGAATGAAATAAAAAAAGGGCGCCTTATTTTGTTGTTCGAATAAAGTTGAACTTGAAATTGATTCAGAACCCACCATATTCTCCATATTTGGCCCAGCTACAATTGACTGTTTGTTCTTATCTTAATGATTAGAGAAGAATTTTGATAAACAAATGTTGTTTTAGGAGTTAGGTCCAGAACTTATTGATCGGTTTGTAAACACCTAGAATCAGTATTTTTTTCTGAAGATGAAAGTAAAGTCGGTAACAGAATATTCATTTTTTAACTTTGCCCACCAACCGTAGGTTGGATAGGTAAAGATTGGAATTTCGAAAAATTGCTTCTTAAATGACGCCTAGGGCACAAATGTAATCTACATGCCAAAATACAGCTTTCTAGGTCTTACAGTTTAGCCTGTGCGATGATTGTAAGCCTGTCAGTGAGTTCTCTATATATATAGAGATAGAGATAACCTCAGTTTGGAAAAAAATGGGTACTACTTCCTCTTGGGGTACGCATATACTATCATAAAAATTATTTGTACAAAAATTATGACGCTCTAATAGTTTGACAAAATATTTTCTATAACGTAGATAACGGTATGATTCTAAAGAAATAAAATAAATTCCTCACCCTGTACGACAAGCCGAAGAATCATTTCTGGTCGAGGTCGATTGTTGAAGAGACACCTATAATCGCCACTGTCCTCGCCGGTAACAGGCTCAAAATGAAGCCCAAAGGTTTCCGGGACAAGAGTGATTCTGTGGCGATGGTTCCACACTGTAGTACTTTGCCCCATGTATTCAACAAGCTTAAGATGAGAACGCCACTCAAGCATATTGACCAAAGAATGTTCGCTCACTCCAGGACAGAGCAACGTAATATTCGCACCGGCTTCCGTCGTTATCGTTTGCATAGGAATGTCTGTGATGTCTAAAACATGAAAAATAATATAAAAATGTTATTAATTATAAAGAGTAATTGAATCAAATGAAATTTTTTGTACTTTTATGACAAAAATCTAAAGAAAGCGTTGTTGCAAATTATATACTAGGGTATATTTACGATATTCTATAGTTCTTTAGCTTTCTAAAAGTCATTATTGGTGCAAATTAACGAAATTATAAACAAAATAGTTATAAAGGTCAGGATCCAGCACTATCACTGATCTGTGGGTCTGTCTGTGTGTGTAACGATATTAAGCATGAAGAAAATGATCTATGAAATTTTATATTTAAGTGCCTTCCCGAACAGTTATTTTATTTGTAAATATTTTCTAATTCATCTACGGTATTGCTTCACATGACTTCTTTTAAGACTAATGATGCATCACTTTCGTTTCAGCCCACATCAGAACCCTTGTCTAGTCTTTCCCAAAGTGTATGAGGCGCCCCCAGGACGGTAAGAGAAGCTCAATTTCCCTCACTCCTCTCCTCTTTCCTTTAAATGAAAAGATTAAGAATGAACGAGAAAAACTTGTCCCTCTCACACAGTGGCGGAATAATGCAATTTTGTCGGAGGGGGGGGGGCGATCGCCCCCACCGCCCCCCCCCCTTTAATCCCCCCTGCTTTCACAGTTCGAATTAGGTATGGTTTACGTTGATTCTATCATTCATATTTCTTAAAAAATATTAATAGAGAAAATATTACAATACTTTGTTATAAATTTTTTTTTTTTTTTTTTTTTTTTGCTTTTTTTAAGTAGGGTAATAATTTTATGGATTTATTAAGAGAAATATTTCTTTTTTTTATAAATCATTTTAGGCACCCTCCCCTAAAAAAATCCCAGAACTGCGCCTGGTTTTATATGGACCCTGTTATGCAATAGTGTGTCAAGCGCCAAAAAATTAAAAATGCTATAATTAATAGTATTTTTTATGAAATATGTCCAAAAAAAATTTATATTTAATGTTACTCGCAAAATTGACAAAAAAAAATTATATATAATCCAATGAAAACAAAAAAGTTTAATGTTAATTTTCTCAAAACTCGGTAGCTGGCGCTTGACACACTAATGCGTAACATGGTCCATATAATATGGGCTCAGTAGTCACTGACCGCCCACCAGCGATATAATGGGGCAGCAGGCAGTAACGTGGCTACAGGGAAAAACTGGAAGCAACGCTTTCGGGCCCCCGGCTTTAAGGGGTCCCTTTAAAAATTTATTTATTTATTATTTACTAGCTGCGGTAGGGTTGCCTTCGGCAACCCTACCCCGCTAGCCCTGGCGGGCGGCGTCTCGGGATATGACTAAGAGTTGTCCAGATAAATGTATTTTAATTAATTATGAGGAAGAGTTATTTTTTATTTTAAATATTTGATTAATATATTTTTCAATTATTTACACCCTAAGAAAGCAACATTTTAAATTTTATTAAAATCGAATGAAAAATAAATTTTAGGGGGGGGCAGGAGGTCTAAAATACTATTTTTCAAATATTTACACCCTAAGAAAGCAACATTTTAAATTTTATTAAAATCGAATGAAAAATAAATTTTAGGGGGGCCAGGGGGGTGATTGCACTTTCTGAGGTCTAAAATACCAATTTTCAATTATTTACACCCTAAGGAAGCGTCATTTTAAATTTTATTAAAAACGAACGAAAAATAAATTTCAGGGGGGGGGCAGGGGGGTGATTGAACTTTCTGAGGTCTAAAATACCATTTTTCAATTATTTACACCCTAAGAAAGCCACATTTTAAATTTTATTAAAATCGAATGAAAAATAAAAAAAATAAAAATTTTAGGGGGGGGGGGGGGCGCAGAGCGGAAAAATCTTTTCAAATGTCGAATTGTTAGGGGGAGGAAGAGTTTTTATTTTTCATTTTAAAGATTTGATAAATATATTTTTCGTAAAGCGAGTTAGATCCTGTTTTCCAATGCTTTGCTATGGGGTAATTGGTAACCCCCAAAAAGGGGGGGTTCCCTACCCCTAATTCGATATAATGATAGCCTAAAACCACCCCCGGAAAATTCCCTACCCATTAAAAAAAAACTCCATGAAAATCGGTCCAGTAGTTTCGGAGTCTATGCGTTACAAACAGACAGACAGACAGACAGACAGAGATTGCCTTTTATATTATTAAAAGACTAGCTGCGGTAGGGTTGCCTTCGGCAACCCTACCCCGCTAGCCCTGGCGGGCGGCGTCTCGGGATATGACTAAGAGTTGTCCAGATAAATGTATTTTAATTAATTATGAAAAAGAGTTTTTATTTTTTATTTTAAATATTTGATTAATATATTTTTCAATTATTTACACCCTAAGAAAGCGTCATTTTAAATTTTATTAAAATCGAATGAAAAATAAATTTCAGGGGGGGGTCAGGGGGGTGATTGAACTTTCTGATGTCTAAAATACCATTTTTCAATTATTTACACCCTAAGAAAGCGTCATTTTAAATTTTATTAAAAACGAATGAAAAATAAATTTCAGGGGGGTCAGGGGGGTGATTGAACTTTCTGAGGTCTAAAATACCATTTTTCAATTATTTACACCCTAAGAAAGCGTCATTTTAAATTTTATTAAAATCGAATGAAAAATAAATTTTAGGGGGGTCAGGGGGGTGATTGAACTTTCTGATGTCTAAAATACCATTTTTCAATTATTTACACCCTAAGAAAGCGTCATTTTAAATTTTATTAAAATCGAATGAAAAATAAATTTTAGGGGGGGTCAGGGGGGTGATTGAACTTTCTGATGTCTAAAATACCATTTTTCAATTATTTACACCCTAAGAAAGCGTCATTTTAAATTTTATTAAAATCGAATGAAAAATAAATTTTAGGGGGGGGTCAGGGGGTGATTGAACTTTCTGATGTCTAAAATACCATTTTTCAATTATTTACACCCTAAGAAAGCATCATTTTAAATTTTATTAAAATCGAATGAAAAATAAATTTCAGGGGGGGGGGGCAGGGGGGTGATTGAACTTTCTGATGTCTAAAATACCATTTTTCAATTATTTACACCCTAAGAAAGCGTCATTTTAAATTTTATTAAAATCGAATGAAAAATAAATTTTAGGGGGGGGTCAGGGGGGTGATTGAACTTTCTGGGGTCTAAAATACCATTTTTCAATTATTTACACCCTAAGAAAGCGTCATTTTAAATTTTATTAAAATCGAATGAAAAATAAAAAAAATAAAATTTTAGGGGGGGGTGGGGGCGCAGAGCGGAAAAATCTTTTCAAATGTCGAATTGTTAGGGGGAGGAAGAGTTTTTATTTTTCATTTTAAAGATTTGATAAATATATTTTTCATAAAGCGAGTTAGATCCTGTTTTCCAATGCTTTGCTATGGGGTAATTGATAACCCCCAAAAAGGGGGGTTCCCTACCCCTAATTCGATATAATGATAGCCTAAAACCACCCCCGGAAAATTCCCTACCCATTAAAAAAAACTCCATGAAAATCGGTCCAGTAGTTTCGGAGTCTATGCGTTACAAACAGACAGACAGACAGACAGACAGACAGACAGACAGAGATTGTCTTTTATATTATTACTAGCTGCGGTAGGGTTGCCTTCGGCAACCCTACCCCGCTAGCCCTGGCGGGCGGCGTCTCGGGATATGACTAAGAGTTGTCCAGATAAATGTATTTTAATTATTATGAAAAAGAGTTTTTATTTTTTTATTTTAAATATTTGATTAATATATTTTTCAATTATTTACACCCTAAGGAAGCGTAATTTTAAATTTTATTAAAAACGAATGAAAAATAAATTTCAGGGGGGGGGGGTCAGGGGGGTGATTGAACTTTCTGAGGTCTAAAATACCATTTTTCAATTATTTACACCCTAAGAAAGCAACATTTTAAATTTTATTAAAATCGAATGAAAAATAAATTTCAGGGGGGGGCAGGGGGGTGATTGAACTTTCTGATGTCTAAAATACCATTTTTCAATTATTTACACCCTAAGAAAGCGTCATTTTAAATTTTATTAAAATCGAATGAAAAATAAATTTTAGGGGGGGTCAGGGGGGTGATTGAACTTTCTGATGTCTAAAATACCATTTTTCAATTATTTACACCCTAAGAAAGCGTCATTTTAAATTTTATTAAAATCGAATGAAAAATAAATTTTAGGGGGGGGTCAGGGGGGTGATTGAACTTTCTGGGGTCTAAAATACCATTTTTCAATTATTTACACCCTAAGAAAGCGTCATTTTAAATTTTATTAAAATCGAATGAAAAATAAATTTTAGGGGGGTCAGGGGGGTGATTGAACTTTCTGGGGTCTAAAATACCATTTTTCAATTATTTACACCCTAAGAAAGCGTCATTTTAAATTTTATTAAAATCGAATGAAAAATAAATTTTAGGGGGGTCAGGGGGGTGATTGAACTTTCTGATGTCTAAAATACCATTTTTCAATTATTTACACCCTAAGAAAGCGTCATTTTAAATTTTATTAAAATCGAATGAAAAATAAATTTTAGGGGGGTCAGGGGGGTGATTGAACTTTCTGGGGTCTAAAATACCATTTTTCAATTATTTACACCCTAAGAAAGCGTCATTTTAAATTTTATTAAAATCGAATGAAAAATAAAAAAAATAAAATTTTGGGGGGGGGGGGGGCGCAGAGCGGAAAAATCTTTTCAAATGTCGAATTGTTAGGGGGAGGAAGAGTTTTTATTTTTCATTTTAAAGATTTGATAAATATATTTTTCATAAAGCGAGTTAGATCCTGTTTTCCAATGCTTTGCTATGGGGTAATTGATAACCCCCAAAAAGGGGGGTTCCCTACCCCTAATTCGATATAATGATAGCCTAAAACCACCCCCGGAAAATTCCCTACCCATTAAAAAAAACTCCATGAAAATCGGTCCAGTAGTTTCGGAGTCTATGCGTTACAAACAGACAGACAGACAGACAGACAGACAGACAGACAGACAGAGATTGTCTTTTATATTATTAAAAGATAAAAGATATATAAAAAAATCATATAATTAAATGTAACAAATTACAAAAAAAAAATACCCCAAATTACAAACAGATATATTTTCTCTACAATTTACAAACATATCTATTTTGTTGAAAAGTGATTTAAATTAATCTATGCCAATAAGGGACTTTGCAAATTTTATACAGGAGAACAGTGATTTTGTTGCCGGAGTATTTGAAGCTATTCCTGGATATTTGGGTAGCGAAAAGTGCCATCAGTTTTGCCTCATCAGGTCTAGTTTTAGAGCTATAGAGAAAATTAAATTTTAATAGAAAATGTTCTCTAAAACGGTTCTAATTTTGAATCATCTAGATTTTTTTAAGTCGTTACCCCTTAAAAATATGCAAATAGATGAATTACATAGAAATATAAAGTTTCAGTCCAATCGGAGGTGATTTAGAGGTGCAAAACAGAGTTTAGAAAAATTGAATTTTTTTTTCAATTTTGTACACCCCTAATACAATTTTTCCATCCCTGATTGCAAAAAACATATTTTTACGATATTCCATAGTTTTTTAGCTTTCCGAAAATCATTTATTCGTGAAATTCTATTAATTATTAGCAAAATGATGAACAAAATAGTTAAATATATCTAAATAATTAAAAGTTTTTCCTATGATCTCTACTGTCGAAGAGAGAGCAAAGCGCCTAAAAGATAGGCAGCCAAAGTGTTTTTTTTTTTTCACCAGACTTTGATAACTGTTTTGTTTATAATTTCATTAATTATTAACAGATTTTCACGAATGAATGATTTTTGGCAAGCTAAAGAACTATAGAATATCATAAAAATATGATTTTTGCATTCAGGGATGAAAAAAATTGTATATGGGGTATCCAAAGTTAGAAAAAAAAACAGAAAAAATTTAATTTTTTTAAATTTTTAGCCCTCTAACTGATAAATTACCTCCGATTGGACTGAAACTTTATATTTCTATGTATTTCTTCTATCTGCATATTTTTAAAGGGTAAAGCCTTAAAAAAAATCTAGGTAATTCAAAATTAAAACCGCTTTAGAGCACATTTTTTATTAAAATTTATTTCTATCTTTAGCTCTAAAACTAGTGATAGGACAAAACAGATGTCATTTTTGGAATCAGGGCTACCCAAATACCCAGGAATAGCTTCAAATACCCCAGAAACAAAAAAAAGGTCTTTTTTGTTTCACTGTGTTATAATTGAAAAATTCCACTGACTGTTTCTACAGTAGAAATAACATTCAGCAAATTAAAAATTATAAAATATTTTAAAGATGAGATAAAAACAAGACTTGTTTTCGGCCGAAATTATTTTATTTTCCTTTGTCGACGTTTCGGGGTCTAAACGTCACCCATCTTCAGAACAAAGGTGTTAAAAAATTCTTCAGTTGTTATATTAGTATATTTCTGAATTTGTATATTTTTTATTGAATTCATTATTTAATTTAAATAATAAATTCAATTCAATTAAATAATTTAAATAGAAATTAATTTTGTATTTTAACTATCTGAGACACTGAAACACTGAGATTTTTCTAAAAAATTTTCTTTTTGTATTTATTTTTTGTTTCACATTATTATTGGGATTATTTTCTATTATGCAACGAATGTTTAAGTAAAATAAAAGAAATAAGAAGGATGTAGGTAGAGAACGGTCAAAAAACAGTCTATGTTCACTTTTACTTGTACAGAATTTGATGATAATAACTTGTTAGTCACAAAGAAGCACAACAGGTTGGAAAATTATGAGAGTCGATATTGGGATGGTCGCTTTTTCGTGACACTGGTCATGATATTTCAGTATACTTGGTCATTTGTGGGGGGGGGGGGGGGGCAGTGGGGGCATGTGCCCCGAACGGCAAATATCAGAGGGCGGAAAAATAGGAAAAGTGGTTCACAAAATCAAAATGAAATTAGCAGGTGCGGATTTAGACATTTGCCGCCTCTAGGCAGTGGACTCTTTTGCCGCCCCCTACCCTTCAACCACCCCAACACTGAGAAATACCTTAAGACCCCGGACCCCATTTCTAATTTCCTATATCTTTTCAACATCAAATACATTTCTATTTGAAAAAAAAAATGTATAGTTATGTAAATAAGCAGGTTTTTTTTTTTACAAATTTTGCCGCCCCAGACGCGTCCTAGTTCGCCTCTTTGTAAATACTGCCCTGGAAATTAGTTATTAAGAAACGTTTGAAAAGTGAATATATCGCAATCAAAGGTATCCAAGAAATTAACAAATTCTACTTAACTATGTTATGCATAATTTATAAATATATTCGGTATTTCAAATTCCAACCTCCTCTAAGAAACAAGAATTACAATTATTCATGGTGGATATAAGATTAGGCCCGTGATGCCAGGGCCTAGGGCGGTAAAATTTTAGACTCAAAAAAAAGAAAGATTAAAATTTCAAAATCAATTTGGCTTAGTTACAGTAACAGCGTGGGGGAAGGAAGGGGGCGGAATATTATAATATTAGTAAGGAGGGGGAAATTAAATTTTGCCCTTCCTAACAAAGCTCCTAGTTTCTGTTTTACATCCTTCTTAAATTATCTTCGGACAATGACCAGCGAATGTGTTCTGACACGAGTCTTCAAAATTGTACCGTTTTGTTTTCGGACTAGCATATTATAAAATTTGTAAACGAATAGTCCTTTATTTGAATTCGGAACTAAATAAATATTACCCCCTTTTACTCTTTACTCTCCTGGCATACGCCACTGTCTCCCCACCTTACCAACATCATAAATTTGCCCCCCCCCCCCAAGGAAGAAGAGGGGCCCTTTGCAAAATCCTGGGACAGCCACTGCTTTTGAGAATAAAGAAGCAAGTCAATTAACCACGAAGACTCTCACTGACAAATTTGCGGCTGCAAAATATAGAGGAAAAATCATTTAAATAACTTTTTATACTTTTGTTTATATTCAAATAAATAGGTTTTGTTTTTTATTTATAAACAGTTTTCTTTTAAACGTTTAATACTCGTATTTAAATGTTTTTTAAAATCTATGTTTCATTATTTCTTTTTTCTCTGCTCTTAAAATATAATTTTCAGAATTTGCTTATGGGCCTAAATAATCTCGCTACGCCACTGTAATGGGGCATGATTTTAGTGAGATTAAAAAAAAATTAAATAGATAGATTGATTACAATATTAACATTCTTGTAAAATAATAAAATTTGGAAATAATTTTGACAGAATCGACTGAATCTCAATACAAAATTCACATTCTAGAATCTCTCTAACTATACTTAGAAGGTAAAAATAAAAATTGCAAAATAAATGGAAGTTATGGTTAAAGATGGATTTTAAGAAATCAATAGTAACTTCTTTCTCAAGCCTAAATGACGCAGGCGCAAACAGAAGGCACCTCGTCCAATTTAAACTCAAGCGATTTATGCACCAAAATGAATACAATCTGCTACATAACTTAATTTACAATTAAAATATTCTTTCGAGCCATAACCAATATTTTCGAAATTTAAAAGTGAGAATATAGAGAATAAAAAAAAAAAAAAGCAAGTTCAATATGAATCGCAGTGAAATTATGCAATTCGACAAATGTATAAATTTTTGTCCATTTAACGAACTGTATAAATATATACTGAGTTTATTAGGGTGAAAAAATTTCAATTGATTGAGGAGCCATCTATCTTTTAAAAAATGAAGCTTCACTAAAGGGAGTAAATATCCTCCCTTCGCATCTAAATTAATCTAATCCACAGCAACTCCTCATCAGTGCGTTGCAAATTTCCGAAAAAAAATTCGCATAAATATTTATAAAGACTGATATTTTAAAATTTTTTGGTTGGAATATTTTCTAAAAATATTTGAAATTTTTTACTGGTTAAATATTAAGGGGGTTAAGAGCGACGTCTAAGCGTACTTTAAAAAAAACTAGACTATTATAAAGAATTTTTCAATGCGGTTTTTTTTAAATGAATTAAATTCATAAGAGATTATTGGGACATCGAGGTATAATTTTTTTAATAACTTATTAAAAAATTATCGTAATTAATTTTTTTGTTATCAAGCAAATACAAAAAAAACAATCTGCCCCAATAATCTTTAATTTTTTTTAAATTTAAAAATGAATTTATTGTTATTATTAATCACATATTAATTAAGAAATTTTTAAAATAAGCTTAGATGATTTATTTAAAAATCAACTGTCAAATTAGTTCAGCATTCTTGCAATAGTTTGCAGGTTAGTCTAACAGACGATATAGTATTAGCCTATATCTGGCCTATATTTATATATTTTTATGCTTTTATAAAAGATATATATAATATATAATCACATTTATAAAGTATTTATTGTTAAAAGATCAATGAAAATCAACCAAATGCATTAAATATTATTAGCTACCATTCTGACATCTCTTGGCAAATTTTTGAATTACTTGATTTTTGGGCATATTTTTTATGACACACTACGCCATCTTATCGGGAAAAAAAATGCGTAACACATTCGCTTCCGAGCCCCCTTAATATAATGTATAAATAAGCAATTAATGGGTTAACCCTAAATTAAATTATGCATACTATTCATAAATTTACTTTTAAATATAATAATTACTAGATTTCGGTCAAATAATTGGCCAACAATTTAATTTGTTAGAATTATGTTTCAAAATTTATCGGTTAATCGGTTAAATAATTAAAAATCTTTGGATAAAATTATCCTTTTGTACTTTGGTTAAAGTATTTCTGCTAAATATACTGCTCCAAGAAAATTTGCGCATCACTAAAAAAAAACATAATAAAACTTTTATGCATACAGTGGCTGTGCCAAGATTTTGGCAAAATTTGTTGTGAAGGGAAGAGACAATGAGGCATTCAAGGAGAGGAGAGTAATAATGGGGGCGGAGGGGGAGGGGGATGATTTAGTTCAGGATTCAAATTAGCATTAATAGAGATCTTTTCTAAGATTAAAATTATAATACTGTACATATCGTTTAACTATAAGCCAAAAGATGAAAAGGAACCATGGGCGTATCCAGGCAGCCCCCCCCCCCCCACTTACAAACTTGAAATAGAAATAAAAAAACAAAAAATATAAATAAAAAACTAAACAATTCACGCTATCTGTGAGAAGATGAAAACTTCTATCCCCTATTTCCAGTTAGCTTGTGGCATTTAATAAAATAATAAAATGGATATTAGAAAAATTGTCCCCCCCCCTTTTGTTTTGAGCTGGATACTGATATAAGAAACTTTTTTGAAAAAACAGAGTAAAAATCGGGAATGACTTGCCCAAAACTTTGTCGTATATTTTTCTGGAATGATGTCTGTGTGTGTGTGTGTGTGTGTGAACACGATTGGTTAAAGACGCAAGCAGCCAAATCGATGAAATTTGATATACGTACTCCTTACACTAAATTTGTAGATTTCTGTCAACTTTTGGAGTAAATTTGTCACCTAGAAGTAGTACTTTACAAAATAAGTTTTTTCAAAAATTTTGAAATTTTCAATTTTTTTTCTCATATTATGATAAATTACTCTATTTTAAAAAGTTTTTATTCTTTGACATTTTTTTGAAAACTGAAAAGTTTTTGAAATAATCAACGAAGAAAAAGGCATTTTTCGTTAATTTTATATTACATTTATTTTAAATATTATATTACATTACATTAAAAAAAAGGGTTGAAACAAATGAATTTGTTTATATTTACCCTTTTTTTTTAATGACACCTGTATGATTTTGTTTTGATTTTTTTTTTTCAAAATTAACGAAAAATATCTTTTTCTTCGTTGATTATTTCAAAAACTTATCAGTTTTCAAAAAAATGTCAAAGAATAAAAACTTTTTAAAATAGAGTAATTTATCATAATATGAGAAAAAAAATGAAAATTTCAAAATTTTTGAAAAAACTTATTATGTAAAGTACTAGTTCCAGGTGACGAATTTACTCCAAAAGTTGATAGAAATTTACAATTTTAGTGTAAGGAGTATATACTAAATTTCATCGAGCTGCTTGGGATTTTAAGCAATCGTGTTATCACTATGTTCAAACATATCGTGGGCTTACAAGAAAGCGGATTTTGGATAATATTAATTATTTTTCCCATAATTTGCCGCCCCCTAAAAGTCTGCCCCTTAGGCACTTGCCTTGTGATAAAGTTGCGATAAAACATTGTAAATTTCCCCGCACCTTTAAATCAATCGATTCTTTGTATTACTCCCTCTTTAAAAAAAGGATGTTCGTTTTGGTGCTAAATTTTACCAATATTTGAAAAATTCTAGCTATAATAATAAAAAACATGTGTGCCAACAATATCTCGATATCGAATTGTTGACGTGATCGCAATACTTTCTAATACATTTTTTTATTTTATTTAATTTTAATTTAAAAAAAAAAAAAAACTTTTGGTCGACTGAATGCAACTTATTAACACAATTTGTCAATATAATGAATAACTTTAATTACGAGACTTTAAAGATCGACATCATTGACGATCTTAATTATAATTAAAAATTCCAAACATTTTAAAGATATCAAAACAATAAAATCTTTGTACATAAAAAATATATAAAACACCTTGAAACTTTATATTAAAAAGATAAATTTTCATGGTTATTCTTTTGCTAAAAAAGGTCGTTTGTCTGCTTTTTAATTTTTAAAAGGTATTTTTCGCACAGACAAGCTGCCATTTTGGCTGCCTAACTACCGGGCTTTAGTCTCACTGCTATTGCAATAGAATACGCTTCTGTTGTCTGGGACCCTGTCACTAGGGTGACATTTTAGAGATATCTTTTTTAGAAAAGTACCGGCGTTTACGGTCCTCATGTCCCTAACCCTGAGCTCTTGGAGCTTTTCGAGGAAGGTAGGAGGAGGCCTTAAACTTATTTTTGACATTGTCAATTAAACTGTCCATTGTTACTTAAGAAAATTGGACTTTCAGTGAAGGCCTTTGATACGAGACACAAATATTTGCTCCATCAGGGGTTGGCGAAGACTCAAGTTCTCCCATTTTCAGAAATGTTGCGGAGGCCATCGGAGGGAGATTGAAATAGTTGCAATTGAAGAGAATCAATTTAAAATACTGGCTTTCCTTTGATTGGTCCTTTTTACTTTCTCTTATTATATTTTAATTATAGTAAGGAAGAGGTTTGCGTATTTTATATATTCCTCTGGCAAAATTGTTATTGTATTGTTTTGTTTTTACTTTCTCTTACCCTATATGGACCCTGTTACGCATTAGTGTGTCAAGCGCCAGCTACCGAGATTTGAGAAAATTAACATTAAAGTTTTTTGTTTACATTGGATTATATATAATTTTTCTTGTCAATTGTGCAAGTAACATTAAATATAAATTTTTTTAGGACATATTTCATAAAAAATACTATTAATTAAAGCATTTGAAACAATATTCCGTGCTTAACTCAATTTTGAATTTTTTGGTCTTTGACACACCATTGCATAACAGGGTCCATATATGAAATATATAGAGAGAAAGTATTGGTTTCATGTCAAAAATTCGATGTCGAGATTTTGATGGATCTTCACGTTTTAAGGTCCCCTGAATCCAAAATAGTGGTTTTCGCGAGATGGCCTGTCTGTGTGTCTGTCTGTAAATAAATAAATAAATAACAACAATTGGTAAGGGAGCAGGCAGCCAGGGAGTAAGCCTCTAAGAAATGAAACTCAAGAGTGGTGGAGACAGTTTCTGCTATAATTATATATCGCCTTCCTCAGGCTTCGAGAGTATGCACTCAAATGCCAATGCATTGAGCCACATGTAGAGTTGTTAATTTGTGGATATTAATATACATAATGGCTTGTACGGTGAGCGCCACAATTAAGTTCCCACCTGATAGCTGTAGCCTTAAGTATATGGTATAGTATATGGTAAATGGCGAAATAATTTTAAATTTGAAAAGGTAAAATAAAATCATCTGTACCAGATTTTACGTTTTACTTTTCCGGTTATTAAAATTTTATTTCACTATATACCATACCCGTATACAATATCATATACTTAAATAAATAATAAATAAATTTATTAAGACCTGCTTAGAGGCACCAGCCCTCGGTGGCTAGGTCCAACAAACACAATGCAAATTCAAATACAACAATAACAACAAACAAAACAAAAGGAAAAAAATAAAAATATATGCCCATTAACAATCAACATGTTTATGCATTTCCATTGAAAAAAAAACAATTATCAAAAATTCGCGCAAGCCACGAGGCCAGTCCGAATTTCGCCTTTAGCTGTTAAGGAAAACCTGGCCAAAAACTTTATCAAGGATGGTATGACCTATCTACCTCAACTATTCTCTGCGATCAAGAACTAAATAAAAACCCTACAACAATTAGGACTTGAAAAAATTTATTATAGATTTAATCATAGAGGGCAGAGGACTATAATCCCAAGTATTGACAGACAAACCGTTCCGCAAATCAATTCCAGACCCTACAAACGAATGCAAACTAACATTCTTCAAGAATATTGGCTTCTGAATTTTCCTCCTATGATCAACTCTATTATAATAATTTGGCTAGCGAAACTCGATATCTCCTCCCAACTCCTAATACCTTGATAGGCCTTAAACATTACACTCAATTTTGCCCACTCCCTCCTTTCTAACTTCTAACTGGGTGTCTGTGAACAAAATATCTCAAGAACTAAAAGAACTAAGTGGTTGAAATTTTATTTTTAACTTAAGTGCCTAACCTCCCTGAGGGATTAAAATAAGCTTTTAAACAAAATCGGCCTAAGAATACTAGCACTTTACTGATGTACTTTTTCAGTTTTTTTTTTCTATTTTCTCAAAATTTGCTCTAAAATTTTGATTAAAATTCAAAAATCAATTATTTTTTAGATGTTCTTTAAAATGTATATTCTCATTTTGCTCTCAAAATTGTTTGAAGACCACTTTACTCTTGTACTTTATAGGAAAGATAGGAGAAATGGTTTCCATTGTAACAAAATATAAATTTTTTTTCTCTGTTTATAAATTTTATCTCTTGAATTCTAATATATCGGCGGAAACGAAACATATGTCGACACAAAAAAATCTGGTGTGACAAGCACAGTACACAATTCTCTTTCCAAGGGTAAGAGAAAGTTGTGTGCTCTGCGACCAGTCACACCATATTTTATTGTTAAAGAGTCGTTCGGATTATTTTCTGCTTTGAAAAAGGTATTTCTCACAAAGACAAGAAAGCTTTAGTGTGCGTCTGCCATTTGGGCTGCCTAACTCCCGGGCGTTAGTCTCATTCCTACTACTTCCTCTAGTGATTGTACGTATGTTTCTACTTTCATGTATTAGAATGTAATCACTTCTGATGATAACAAGTAATTGACGAAATACGTATCAAGTGTTAATTTTTTACTTTCTCTTACCTATATATGTTAAAATATAGATAGTGAGAAAGTATTGGATTCATGTCAAAATTTCGATGTCGAAATCTTGATAGATATACACTTTTTGAGGTCCCCTGAGTCCAAAAAAGTGGTTTTTGTGACATGATCTGTCTGTGTTCAATTTTAAGCATGAAGGAATTGAGCTAGGAGGTTGAAATTTTATATTTAAGTTAGACACCCCCCAGATGCTCTTTCTAATGTATATTCTTGTATATCCATCAAAATCTCGACAAAGAATTTTTGTCATGAATCCAATACTTACTTAACATATATAGAAGTAAGAGAAAGTAAAAAAGTTAAAAATTCGCTCGGCCTATTGTCTGCTTTGACAAAGGTATTTCTCACACAGATAGGATTTAGTGTGCGTGTGCCATTTGGGCTGCCTAACTCCCGGGCTTTAATCTCAGTACTATTCCAATAAATGGTACATAATGGCCAAATAAAATACTAATCGTATGATACGAACACGAAGGCAATTTAATGAGTTAGAAATGGATGTATTAGACGCCGTCGTGCTCTGAGAATGACCGCCTACCGAAATCGAAACGTCAGCGAAATAAGAAAGAAAAAAATGTCCACACAGACAGACCAATTTGCGGGACTCACTTTTTTGGACCTCAAAACATTTATATACATTAAAATCTCGACATCGAGTTTTTGGCATGATCGGAATACTTTCTTTCTTTATATTTCATATATAGGGTAGGAGAAAGTAAAAAACTAGCTGCTTTCTCTTAAAAATACCTTTAATGCACACAATTATGAATCTGTGAAATATTTTTTAGCTAAAATATTATTTAGTATTTTTTTAGTTTTTTTTTTTTTTTCTTAATTTTTTCATCTCTCAACAGAGATTAACTCTCATTATAGAGAGACGGAGGAGACATTGGACTGTTTGAAATTTTTCACGGCAAATGGGATTTGAACTCGAGTTGTATAGTACATCTAGATTCGTAATTAGTATATAAAGAATGAAAGAATTCGTTTATTTAGGAATTGAAGGTACAGAAATTATTAAATTCCAAAAAGCGAAAAATAATTTGCAGATAAATGAATGGGGAGACGAAGCCCCTTGCCTTGGTACGGCGGCGGGTTGCGCAGCTGGTATTTTAAATATAATTAAAAAGTAATTAAACTTGCTATTTGTACCTGTGAAGTCTCATTCATCTCCAAAAATGGAGCTCTATGAGATATTTAGAAAAAAATTCTTATTTTTTTTACATTATTAATTAAAATATATGAATTTTTATCTAATAGATAAACTCTTAGTATGATATTAAAGATTTTATCTAAATGCCAGCCAGCTACTTTGTTTAATCTATCCTGGAGTTCAAAAAATTTGACAACCTATTAGATTACAAAAAAAATCTACCTGTATGAAAATTAATTATTAAATTTTTCAATAATAATAATAATCTAATCATGGTTTTCAGAATCGATTAACTTCATAAATATTAAATGGTGAGTTTTGATAATAACGACTGTTTAGCTCTAGGGGATAATATTTTAAGGAATAAGCTTAAAGCTTAAGTGTGCCGAAACTAAAATGAACGGGGGCTCGATTACCATTTCATATTCAGATTGTATTGCAAATAGCCTGCTACAATATAATATCTCCGATATTAAATCAATTTAATATTAAAAATTCTCGTATAGTCAAAATTTTACATTTCTATACAAGATGAATTCTTTGTATGTTTTTAAATTTCAATCCCTGATAATAAATTTATTATTATAATAAATATTTACTTATATAAATTATGTAGATAAATAAATAATATAAATAAAATATTTGCCTGATTGAAAGCAAACGTTGAATTGTAATTTCAATTTAAAATTTTAAAATTTATTTTTTATAATAAAAAAATATTTTCATTTTTTAAAGGGTAGTAATGAAAAAAAAAATGTTCTCGTATGGATTAAAGAGTGCGAGTTCATGAGATGTATGTATTAAACAAGTTGGAGTTATTTATTTTTACAACTCACCGAATACTCTTCCAGCATGAAGTTTCACTGTAGCAAGCACTAAAATAATTATGGATACACAATGTTTAAGGAAGTCAGGTCTTCCCTTGGCTTTCGGCATTCTAGCACTAGCAGGTTTCCGAACTTTGTTACATTACTACTGGCTGATTAATAAATAATAATAAACACAAAAAAAACACGTTTTAATAAACATTTAACGTTTATTCTTATTGATAATGCAAGTTCAAGTGGTGTTTTTAAAATGTCAGCATCAACACACTTAAGAGGGGTGTGTGTTTGCGTATAAAGTAGAAATCCAACCCCATTCACTGAACACTCATCACGGTTCTTATTTGACAATGATTATTATTAATAATAATCAAAAGGTATTATCCATATGAGAGAGGCATGTGGAGGCGTGTGTATGTGTGTGTGTGTGAGTGTGTGTATGTGTGTAAGAGAGAGAGAGAGAGAGAGAGAGAGGGTAAATAGAGTGAGGAGAGAGGACGGCGCGCTGGGACTGGCGCAAGCGATGGCGCTGGCGTAGGGCGAAGGGCGGAGGGCGCAGGGCGCAGGGTGTAGAATGCAGGGTGCAGGGCGCAAGGCGCAGGGCACAGATAATATTACTAAATAGATAGGACAGCCCTGTGTACAAAAATGTTCCCTAGTTTTACTCCATCTATTCACAATATTACAAACTACAAAAGAAGCGCGCGCTAAGGTTCGTTAGTAAAATATTATTTTTACTTTATCTTGTTGCAAAAATTGAGTGTAAGTCCGAACTTCTATGGAAATCAATTCTAAGTAATATATATGGACGAGTCTCCCCTAAGACGACGATTATCAGGACATATTTTAAATCCTTGATAAAAGATAGGGACGTGCAGAGGCGTACCGAGGGTGGGGGGCCGTCCCAAGCCCCGAGGCGATACAGGCCCCCAAATATGAAAATATTTGTGTACGTATAGACTATATACATAGAAAAAAAAAAAGTGGGGGGGGTGGGAAAAAGTTGGGTGGGGGAAGGGGCGGGTTCAGCCAAATAAAAAGCCTTTATATGTACAAGATATACCAGGTATATATACCCCCTCATCTAGCGATGCCTCAGGCTCCCAACTCTCTCGGGACGCCCGTGGAGACGTGAAAAGTTTTTTGGAGAAACTTTTCTCTTTCTGGGCGAATATCTTAAAAAGATTTCAAGATATTAAAGCCAATTTTTTTTTTTTATATTAAACTAGAATAAATAAGGATTAGTTTGATCACAAATTAAAAAAAAAAAATTCTTCTCCCAAAAAGAGGCAGAGGCTCAAAGTTTAAATTTTGCCAATTTCAGGATTCATATTTTCCCTTTTTGGAACGAAGTTATTTTACGCGGCTTACGGTAGGGGTAGGGTGAATTGGCAGAAAACGTCACGTAACAAAAAGCAGCAGTAACAAAAATGCGTTACAGCGCCTTAGCGACGGCGGAGAAAGGCGAGGCTAGCCGAAGCCTTAGCGGGGCCACACGCCTTAAAAATTAATACTTAAAAATTGATTTGTATTTATATTCTGGTAAACAAGTACAGAATGCACCTTTAAATTAGCGAAAATAAGAAAAAAATTGTGTGCTGTGGGACCAATCACATCAGATAACCCCCCCCCCCTCTCCCCCGAGAAACTCTTCTGGATCCGCTCTTGGCTTAAAATGGCGAAGACTATTTCGTATCCTGATGGCGTCATACAGGAAAAAATATCCTGATATCCTGATGTTCTTATCCTGATGATCCACAGGAAAAATTCTAAAATGTTACTATTAATCTTAGTATTATTTAGATCCCCAATGGAATGGAATTTTTTTATTATATTCAAGAAACAGGTCAAGCAGAATTTCATCAATTCTCGAAGGTTTACTTTGAAGCTTGCAAGGCGGACGTACAGATTTTTAAATAATTTTAAACAATTATTTTTCAGAAATTTTATTAGCTAACAACTGATTGCAATGTACAGTTTCGGTCATCTAGTGTGACCATCATCTGTACATTGCAATCAGTTATCAGCTAATAAAATTTCTGAAAAATAATTGTTTAAAATTATTTAAAAATCTGCACGTCCACCTTGCAAACTTCAAAGTAAACCTTCGAGAATTGATGAAATTTTTTTTTTTAATATAATAGATCCATTCGGATAGAAACAGATTAACGTGAATAAGTATAAGTGTAACCAACATTAAAAAAAAGTAAAAATAGGAGTAAAAAGTTTGGTCAAAATCTATGTTTATCGTGCTCCATCTATTGAAATTTTTGAAATCTAAAATAAATAAAAAGAGGGTTAGAATTTTTTGTTTTATTTTTTCTAATCCTTTTTATTCGGCAAATAATTTCTTTAAGTGGATACAAAATACATTTAAGTATATTTCAGCCGTTCGCGGTAGTGTGATTTGGAAAATATAAAGGATTTATTAAAGCTTTTGTGGTTTGTATTATTATTATGGCAATTTTTAATTATAGACCACATTTAGTTATTAATTATTTATTAAAAATATAAATACTATACAACGTTTCGATTGCTTTTTTCTGCAGTCGTTTTCAAGTACTGTACACGTGCTCCGACTTGAACAAACTAACCTCTAAGGGACTTCTTAGCGATTAGTTCATTTGTCCGTTGCGTAACGGTTCCTTAGAGGTTAGTTCGGTCAAGTCGGAGCTTTTTTTGTTCCCTCCTGGTCATAGAAAACAATTAATTAAAAGAAAATAAATCTAATAATCCACAACCCTTGAGATTATTTTCTTTTTCTTATTATCTAGAGTACATTAAAATTATTTAGAAAAAAAATTAATCACGGCTTCTTAAATTGTATTTTATGAGGGTTAAGAAATAGAAAATGTTATGGAAGTTTTTAATTATAGACCACATTTTGTTAATTATTTATTATAAATATAAATACAGTACAGCGTTTCGACTGCTTATTATGCAGTCGTTTTCAAGTACTGTGCACTTGCTCCGACTCAAGTGAACTGTAGTACTTGAAAACGACTGCAGAATAAGCAGTCGAAACGTTGTACTGTATTTATATTTTTAATAAATAATATAAAATGTGGTCTACAATTGAAAATTCTCATAATAATAAAGGATTTTGAAACAAAATTTTCACCATCTCTTAGCAAAAAATTGCTAGTAGTTATTATTTAATTGTATTTAATGATTCCAACTACCTTATTTCACAGCTTCTTCTAATGAATCGACAAAAAAAAGGTTTATCTACTTCTCGGTTTCGAATATACTATAAAGAAAAAAATTATGTTATCTAAGCAGTTCTATGATGTGATGTTAGTCACGCCGGATTGTTTCTGGTCATCTCACCTTCACTCTCCTTTAAACTAAACACATCAGTTAGCTACCTAATCTGGACGGATCGAAGCCCAACTAAAATAGAATGAAGGGTGTGTCTGATTTTTCATCTATTCCTTCCAGGTCAGTTAAGTTGAGTTCAGTGTCGAGTTCAGAGTGCCTATCAAATGAACCAGTCTCTCGAAAAGGTAAAATAAAATTAATTTTTTCCATTTTTTTTTTCATTTTATTATTTTTATTAACATGATCTATAATTAGTTAACTTAACAAACGATACGAAAATACTAATTTAAAAAGACTAGGAAAGTTCCTGGCCTTTTTTTTATCGGCTCTTAAGATTTTTAAAATTCCTCCACCCATCGAAATCTCAAAAAATAAATAAATAAAAGTATATGAGAGAGAGAGAAATATAGTTTTAAAATTTTACGGATGTTAGAAATTATAAAAAATATTTTAATTTATTAATTCAGGGATTCCCGATTTCTGGATAGTCTCGGTACAGGAGCGCCTTTAAATTATTCAAATATTATGCAGATTCACTTAGGGAGCTGGAGAAAAATTTTGATCTAGGGGCAATGTGCCAGACCAGGGCTAACACACGCGGGTGGCTTTTTACACGAACCATTTGTTCGTTTTAAGTTAGAGCAGTGGTTCCCAGCCGGTGTGCCCCGGCACCCAAGGGTGCCGCGTGATTGGCTAAGGGGTGCCGCGAAATATTGAGATAAACAAAAAGAAATTCCCTAAACTTAAGCCTAAAGTCTTAGGACTTGAAATAAAATTGTTGATTCGAAACTTGACAAGAAGAATTATTTAAAATCTTACATTGGCAGAGATTGAAATAAAATGTCAAATTATTTACTCTCATGTACTAAGATGGTGATAGTGGTCGAGTTATAAGAGTATCCGAAGTACTGTACCATCTATTGCAATAGTATCAAGACTAAAGCCCGGTAGGTAGGCAGCCAAAATGGCAGCTTGTCTGTGTGGGAAATAAGTTTTTCAAAACGGACAATAGGCCGAACGACCCTTTTTAAGAAATGAATAGCCATAAAACTTCATCTTTTAAATATAAATTTCAAGATGTATCGAAATAGGCTAAAAATTATATAAATGTTTTAATCAGAAAAAAAGTTTAGAGATCATGTGCCATTTGGGCTGCCTAACTACCGGGCTTTAGTCTCAATACTTTTGCAATAGATTATTTATTATTCAGTGACTGTAGTAAAGTTTACTATATTATGCTTTGGTGTTCGTTACATATTATTCAATTATTTACTCAATTATTAAATCAAGGAAAAGTGCCCCTGGTGTTTAATGTTATTGGGGATATGGGGGGGGGGGGGATGAAAGGCCAAATATGCCAATTATTTTGATGTACTTATATTTTATTTTTAAGGTAATCTGTCGTTCTCAAGATGAGTTCCAAAATGAAGAATCTTTTGTTAAAGAAGATTTTCTTGAAAATAAAACATACGGTGGATTTCGTGTATGGGAAATTTTATTTTTCTCCTTTGGTGGTATAATTGGTTTTGGTAAATATGCTCTGGTTTATCAATTAAGAATATTATTTTCATTTTTTTTTTATTTCAGTGATAATACTATGTTGTTGTGTTCGATTTCGGATTCCACGAACTAAACAAGAAATTGAAGCAGAATATATGCGCAATGAGCTGACACGCAAATTTAATAAGCAATTACGTGCAATCGAAAAGAGAAATGGAAGCATATTATCTGAATCTGACTTTAAAACAGCTATTCAATTTGAACAAGAACTTCAAAAAGAAAAAGATGTCTCAATTAGTTAAATTCAATCGCCTTCATCTCTAAATATTAATATCATTTTAATATTATAAGAAAATATATAATACACTATTAAATAATAACAAAGCTTCTGCTTTATTTATTTGGCGTTATCGCCTATTATTTCATCTCAGTTCAGACTAGGTAATAAATGGCTATAAGATACTGTATGTTGTTATTATTTACTTTGTACTTTAATTCGGAAGGAATTAGATAGAGAAAGTCAAATACAGAGGAATCCAGATAATTCGTATCCCTATTATTTGTATTTCAGGCCAATTCGTACAAACTTGCCAGTCCCCAGAGAAAATCCCGATAACTGGTATAAAAACAATGCATTTCAGACCCCGTATTATTTTGATGCTTGGGGTTAGTTAAAACGTCTTATAATTCGTCTTTGCAGCTTACAACGCTCGTTAATTCGTACTGTTTTCAAGCGGAGGAAGGAGAGAGTTCATTCGTAATACTTTCACTGCAAGGAGATGAGGAGAGGAGAGAAGGAACTTAAGCTTTTCTTACATTTTTTCTTTCTTTTCTACAATTCAGTCTTCGCATTAATATTTTAATTTTTTTTAAATTTTGTACTCCCGATAATTGATATTCCCGATAATTCATACCAAACCATCGGTCCCGTAGCGATACGAATTATCAGGATTCTTCTGTATAATATTTTTTGTTTATTAAATTAATGAAATTAAATAATACCTGTAAACAATGTGTTGTTTGATCTGTGTAAAGATATTCTATCGGTATCAAGCGATCTTAACATGTCAAGGGTCTTTTTGTAATAGAAAAATTCACAAATCGTGCTTGAATAAAAGTTCTAAAGAAGAAATGCAAAACATATATGTGTTTCTAGAGAGCGATTCTGAAGATAACACAAAGATACTTTGTAAACAATGCCATGAATTTTCGAGGACAGGATAAAAATCGATCTTGGTGGATAACTTTAGTGAAGATAAAAAGAATTGTCTTATATTCGAGACATTCAAGATGGTCAGAGAACTTACTGAGGAAGTGTCGAACCTGAGAAGTGAGAATGCCCAAATAAGAAATGAACTGGAATACATAAAATCTAAGAGTAATAGAGGGAATCCGCACAGATCACATTCCCATGCCCACTTTCAGTTACAGACAGGAACTAGTTCTAACAATCATAATAAGAACACATAGCAAGAAAGCGGCTCTCAGCATTGGCTATAACAACTGGCCCTTCAGGGGTTGGTGACTACTCCAGAATCACCTATTGCTGAAACATCTACTGACAACATCAGCTCCAAAACACCACCTCTTGGAAATGAAAAGTCAGAGTTATCTTGTTCTGGAACATTTTCGGAAGGCAACGCTTTTGGCAGAGGTGTTCCAAAATGGATGGACGGAACCTAGTCGCCACAAGAAAAAAAACGCATGAGGTCACTCTCTTGAATTAAGGACAATTCTTTTTTATTTTTTTGTTTCTGTCTTGTATTTCAAGTTTTTCTCTTTTGCCTTGATACGAGTATCAATGTAATGTAATGTTTCCGTATTAACCTCTGTAATTGGTCATTTGTTGTCTGTAGAGAGTCAAGTGTAATTGACAAAAAGCGTTTGTAGTTATGGTTGAATAAATAAATTATTTGTACTTATCTAATTTAAGGACTCAAGATGGCTCTTGAATTAAAAGAACTGAAACGTCTTCGCTGACTAGAACCTGCATATAGTCTTTTTTTATTGGCTACCCCTCACACTATCCATCTATACATATCACAACCACTACTCTGGAACAAATTGATATTTGAATTTTAATCAGATCGTTAGGGGGTGTATTTTGAGGAAATAAAGTGCTAGTATTCTTTGCTGATTTTATTCAATAGAAATCATGGAAACAGAGTGAAAAGATAAATAATTTAACTCACTGGTTCATTTCCCCTTAAAATAAAAATCTGGTGTAACTGGTCGCACAGCACACAACTTTCTCTTATCTTCTGTTCAGTTCTTACTCACGCCAGATTTTCCTGTTCTCATTAACATCATTGGCACAAAATTTGCAAAACAAAGAAAATCAATAAATTCTTATATATCTTTTTAATAAATTCAATAATAATTTAATTTCATCAATTTAATTAAAGGAAACTTTCTTCTTTTCTTTTTCATGGATAATATTTTTTTCTTTTTTATGAATATTGTATATTTAATAAAAAAATCATATTTAGATTATAATTTAATTATAAATTATTATTATTATATAATTATACCGGTATATATTATATTATATAAATTAATTTTTAAAAAAATCTGGTGTGATTAACGCACATCACACAACTTTCTCTTACGTTCGGTAATCGAAAGTTGTATACGGTGCTATCACACCATATTTTTTTATGTAGAGATTTAGTTTCTCATAGCAGCTTAATTTCAAACTTGACCACTTGCGTTTCATAGAATCCGCTGAGCTACGAATGCTTCTATTGGAAAAAATCTGAAATATCTCATCAGTAAAGTGTACTTCAAACACGTTGTAGGAAAAAAAACTTATTAAGATACTTTTAAAGAACATCTAAAAAATAGTTGATTTATGAATTTTAAACAAAAACGTTCCGGGCAATTTTGAGAAATTCGAAAAAAAAAACTGAAAAACTACTTCAGTAAAGTACTAGTACTTTTTAACCGATTTTGTTGAAAAGCTTATTATAACTGTCCGGGAGGGTACCTAACATAAATACAAAATTTCAAACTAGTAGCTCATTTCCTTCATGCCTTAAATAAAAATAAAAAAAAAAAAAGATAGACACATAGACAGAGTAATTTGCGGATCCACTTTTTTGGACTCAGGGGATCTCAAAACATGTATTTGCATCAAAATCTCGACTCGAATTTTTAACATGATATCGCAATACTTTCTCTCTATATATTAGGTTTGTTAGTTTCACTTCCAATGGTAAAAAGTGCACTCTATCTTGGTCAAAGGTGCAAGTTTTGCAAATTTTTCTAGGGTGCACCTAGTGTGAAAAAAATAAAACAAACAGAATGCATGGCAAAATGTGTAAATTATACTGCAAAGGCAAGCGAAACGAACATACCTGTTACGTATATAGGTAAGAGAAAGTAAAATAGAAAGAGATTGACCTAAGTAAGAGCGCTAGTGCAGCTCTTAATTAAATATACTACCGTAGTATGTAGGACTATGTCAAATCAGATATTAACCTTTAGACCTATTTATTAATCTTCTCTTAAATGACTCCTTTTTTTCATATTACTACAATAATACTATTATTCACATTTCACCGTTATAAATTTCTTTTTTTCTTGTTTTCAGATCTTCTGGAGTTTATTACATTATTCAGAATATCATCCATCTGAAA
>JAKCPI010025993.1:0-39466 GCA_023213315.1 Euborellia annulipes | reverse complement strand
TTGGCATTACACCATACTTTATGATGTTTCACCATATGACCACGACATATACATATAATTTTTCTCTACCCCCTTGGCCTCGGGAACTAAATGCCCATTTAGCCAGTCAGACATATAATATATAATAAGGTTTTCCAAGTAGTTAGAAATAATTTTGTTTATGTATACCTAAAATTTTGTCCTAACCCAAAAATAATAAAAAATAATAAGCACACCACGACAGACATATATTCGCCAGGGTGGACACCCTTTAAACATCTACTGACCTAATCCCCAAAACATCTCAGGGATATAGGTCAATATTTTCCGTAGCAATGCTGAGAAAGTGCGTTAAAATTGGATAATAATAATTTACTATGTATATACCTTTGGCAAATAATAATTTTTACTTGATTCATTTAGTTGTCCATTGTGAGAGAGTGAAAAGTTTTAAAAGTAGATATTGATAAACAGTAGAAAAGTTCAATTAATTTTCTAATTTCACCTAGCATGATTCAATCCGAAAAGAGCTTTCAGATTATTACAAAATTTATTTAAAAGCATTTTTCCTATCAATTTTTTAATATTTTTTGGCTACGATATCTTTCTGTTACTATAATAGCAAGTACCTGGAGGCACCGAGCGATGCTCGGTAACTTCTTCCTTCAGTTAAAACCTTTATTTTAATATTATTTTTAATTTAAAATTCTGATAAAAAGGTCGATTTTTATTTGAGAGCCGTTTTCAAATTAAAAAAATACAAATATATATAGTATTCGCCCACTGTACCCCCCCCCCCCTGACCCCACCCCCGAAACCTCGCCCTACCCCCGGATCCCCCACCACTGCACCCCACCTCCTGCACCTGTTTTGATTCAACCATATGATTCATTTTTATTCATCCAATTGTTAATAAATAAAACCTATCAAAATGTGTTGTTTTTTCAGAAAATTGAGACCTGCTTATGCGAAATATATTTTTAAATAAATTCTTGATTATTTTTTATTCTATTAAATAAATAAAATTCTTTATAAAAACAATTATAAAACGTTTATTAATATTTCTAACGTTTAGGTTGAACAAAATATGTTTTAAACCACAATCACAATACTTCTTCAAGGCCTTTGAGAATAAAGGATTTACCCGACCCATTGTCTGCCTGAGCACAAAAGGAAAAGGGAAACCTTTTTTTTTAAACCCTAAGAATGGGATTTGTCTACCTGAGAATAATTAATTTGATTACGAAAAAACCCATCAAAAACAATTTTCTCGAAGATGAGACCGTGACAGATCGAATTGTCACCCCAAAAACCCCCTAACTCGTGAATTTCATCAAAATCGGTAGAGTCGTTTTCAAAATAGAACCAAGATACAAATATATATACAAACAAATAAATATATATATAAACAAATAAATAAATATACAATTTTTGCTCGTTTAATAAGAGTAGATATAATGGAGCACACACTGAGATGTAGGATTGGTTAGGGCATATTTTGGAAGGGGAGATTGGAAAGAAAATGGGAATGCCAGATTAGAATATTTCGACCAAATACAGTAGAACCTCGTTTATCGGACTAACTGGGACCAAAGGCAAACTTGATAATCGATAATCCGGATTTCCGATATATGGGTAATAAAAACAAAACAAATCCTCAAATAAGCGAATTTGAATTTATTACGATAAAAAAACATGTTTATATCAAAATTACCTATATAGAATTGTTTAAAAATACATGTTTTTCACTGCATTCCGAGTTACGTCAATATTAAAATATCAAAATTAAACAATTGTTTGGTAAATTATAATTACATACTTGCTATCAGAGTAAAAACTGATTTTCCTATGTCAGAGGTCTAGGAACTTTTGAGACAATACCCATTTTTGGTTTTAAGTCGATTCCTCTATGTCTTCAGCAAAGGTAACGGATAAAAACAACGCAGTTGCTATGGTTACTTATAAAATTTCCTCCCAAATTTTTAGCATTTCTAGAGAAGCCTATCCATTCTTACTTAAGCAAGGTTAAATGAGCTATATTAAAACGATCAAATGAATAAATTTTAAAGAATTTATAAAAAGTACTATCTTACTCTAGAGTAAAGTACTTTAAAATATAATTTTACTAAAAACTTTATTTAACCTTTTTGTGGTCCCCAAGGTACTTAATTAGGATATTAAATTTCATCAAAATTGGTTAAGTCATTTTCAAGATATTTAGAAAAAACTAAAAAAGTACTGAAATAAAGTACTAATGTTTGTGGGCCGATATGTACCAAAAACTAATCAGCGCTTCATTTTGTTAAAATAATGGTAGGTTTTCAATTTCATTTCAATCGGTGCAACGGTGTGGAAAAAATCGTGGGCCAAAAAAACGATAACATCCATCCATCCATCCATACATCCATCCATCCGCACGCACTAAATGAAAAAATCGCACTTTTTGGCCTCTCGACGAGACCCCATGTAATTTTTGGCAAAACCGTCACGTGCTAAAATTCAACCTAATTGAATACTACAATTTGTGACTTTAATTGAGTCCATGGGTTCCGTAGTCTTTACCTGAGGACCCTTTGAAGTCGCGCTTGCCGCGAGACCGATTACAATACTTTCCCCATGCTTCGCATTGGATAAAGTAAAAAGCAAGGTAAATGTATATTATTTATTATTTATTGAATTAATTGGAATTTACATGAAAACTATCTGTAAGTAAATAAAAATTGTAAACATTAACATAATTCAAACGCTTTTACGTTTTAGAAAAATGATGTTTCATTTTCGCTAAAATGACTTCAAAATTAGGACTTTTTGACGTGAGCGCAATTTGAATACAGTCCTCGGCTATCAAAGTAAAAATACTATAATAGTTTATAAAATAGAAAATTTTAAAAAATGTCCTTATTACCCCCGATAGTTTCATTGTTACCCCATTTGGGGTAATTTACCCCGGTTCCCCGACCGCTGATCTATGTGAATATTTATTAAAATAAAAATGTCTACAAATCCGATCCAGATAAATGAGGACCGGATAAACGAGGTTTAATAATTGGGATGGGATGCGAGACATTTAGAAAGGTCAAAGAGCTGGCATGGGACAAAACCGAGTCGAGACGGGTGGTTGCCTCAAACCAGTCTTAGGACTACGTACTCAATGATGAAGAGCAATATTGATCTGTCAACACCATCCTTTGTGATTGTTCCTAAGTCAATTTGAAAGAGACCCAATTTATAATAAACAGATAGATACATATATAGGTATATTTATGTCGGGTGGAAAGCAGCCAACCCACTGCTTTAGATTGCTTACATTTCCCACACATTACAAGTTTCGCGACTCTTAAAGGCCAGAGGCTGATGGAGGTTTCCGCAAACAATACCACCCTTGCCGCCAGTCACCCTTTACATCTCAACTGCCACTCTGCTAACGAGGGAATAATAACATTTGCAGACAACCGAGATGGATGGAGACGAGACTCTAGATGAGTTAATGAATTAATTAACCAGAGAGTTTTAAGATATAGACAAAATAAACATTATTTTTTTACAAAGGAGTTTTAAAGGGTTGTAGTGGTGTTTCACTAATAAAAAAAAAAAAAATTTAATTAAATTTTTTTGAGTTTTATTGAATACTCTATATATATATTTCGGGTTTTTAGCCCATCATCAGGAGTTGTATCAAAAGACTGATTTACAGAAGACTCAAGACTACGGTCTTTTGTAAATACAACTCCTGATGATGGGCTAAAAACCCAGAAATATATATAGAGTATTCAAAAACTCAAAAAATTTAATTACAAAATTTACCATACAGGGTATGGTCAAGTATTGTAATCGTGCATGAAAAAAGTGTTTTTTTCCTTCTTTTTTTTCGAAATATCTCAAAAACGGCTGAAACTATTTTGATTAAAAAAATTGAGCGAAACCATGGCATTTCGCTCTACAAAAAAGCCCTAATAAGTGAACATCGAAAAAATTATATTTTTTGAGATAATAATTGTTTTGTCAAAATGTCTGTTAGTCTGGTTGTTAGTTAGTCTGTGCGTTACCAAATTTTTGTGGACGAGCTAGCTCAAAAACTAGTGTGAATATCGAAACCAAATTTCACACGTAGTTTTGGTCCATTGAGATTAAGAGCTGATTAGATTTTGGTGCATATCGACCCAAAATTAAGGGGGGTGGAGGGGGTTAAAAATTAAAAATCTAGGCCATTTGAGCAAACTCAACCAAATTTTGTATACATAATCAGTGGGACCCCAGAAGTCTAAAAATGCAAAAACTAACCGCCCAAAATGGGGGGGAGGGGGGGGGAGGGGTCAAAAAATAAAAATCTAGGCCATTTACCAAACTCAACCAAATTTTGTATACATAATCAGTTGAGGCCCCAGAAGTCTAAAAATGCAAAAACTAACCCCCCCCAAAATGGGGGGGGGGGGGGTCAAAAAATAAAAATCTATGCCATTTACCAAACTCAACCAAATTTTGTATACATAATCAGTGGGCCCCCAGGAGTCTAAAAATGCAAAAACTAACCCCCTCCCCTACATGATTATAAATAATTTTATTAAATATAAGTGAGGGGCCAGGTTGTATGGTAAAGTCAAGTGGATGGCCACATCAGAACACGTCAGCTTATTTTATTGCTATTTTATTTGTGAAACACCACTACAACCCTTTAAAAACTCACGACTCGTCACAACACGTCACGTTAGCCTAATGTGCACACCCCTAATTAAAATAATTGATTATTTTTTTACACTCGTCAGCTGACGAGTTAACACGTTGCGTCAGTGTAGTGTGAATGCGCCTTGAGTCTAGGCAGAAACACTGACAGCAAAAATAATTCTTTACAAATTTTTTCTTATGTTGAAGAATTTTTAAACCTAATCTCCCTACTTCGTCCCTGTAGAACTTGGTCTACAGAGTGTTTCAGTAAAAAAATAAGAAATTTAGATTTATTTCAAAGACCTCACTACCTTAGGTTCTATTTAAGTTAGGGATAGATCCGAGCTTTGTATTTTGACTAGGGGCCATACATAGCCAGATATCCAAATGTTTGGTTTTGCTGGTCATCTGAAGCACAATTTATATTTGTATTGAAATAGAATAAGGAGTTTCTTTATTTGTGATTATCCATTTAATGGTAGCTGTCTCCACCTCTCAAGTTACCAAACAAATATTGAAAATAAATTAGATAACATTAATAAAATTTTCTGAAACAAATAATAGCCTTCCAATAACCCATATATAAAATGTATTAAGTGGATGAAGTTTACTTTTTATTTCTAATAGATTCTAAGAAGGTATATAAATGTATACCAACTCAAAGGTGTTCTCATTATTTAATGGTGTCGTATTTAGGTCACCTCCATAAGTCAACTTAGCTCATCTTCCTTGAGGCTATTCCATCGGGAAATTTCACACAACTATCCCATTGGATATTAGAATTCAAAAGTTTTCGATAATAATTTTCATTTCACTGCACTGGTAGGAACAGAAACGAGCATATTCGTGATCTTATAAATATTGTCCAGTCGAAAATATTTGAATGGAAATTTAATTTAAGCATATAATGAGTTCGAATAATGTTTCAAAATTTAATCATGAGAACGAGAAATTGTTCAACTTCTCTTCAGAGATATATGAAGAATTTCAAATCTTAAAGTTGGAGAAAAAAAGAAGAAAAAACTTTTTTCAGAACTCAGTTCACTCTAAATATTTGTCATTGAGCAATATTTTATGTTTATTTATTTATACTTATTTGTGAGAAATTTTATAAAACTGGAAAAAAAAAATGGAAAACATATTCAAGACTCGGTACGGTCTCTACAATTTTATAGATTTTTGAATTTTTTAAGTTCAAGAGGAGAGCAGAAGATAGCTTCATTGATTTTTTTTTTATTTATTTATTGTCACCGGGAACAAAGCCCATTTAGACAGCACATCAGTAAAGTGTTAGTAGGGTTAGTGAGGGAGCCGAGTTTTAGCCGGTAGAAATTTTATATGCCAGCCAGGATCGAACCCCGGCCTTCCGCTCCAACATCGTCATCATCGATGCCGAAGCGGGGCTAGCGCGTTAGCCAGCTCGGCTAACCCGACTCCCCAAATTCATTGATTTCTTTTTTATAAAAATTAACATTTTTTTTTTATTGATAGAAGAGAAGAAGTTACACCAATAATTTACAGCCTGTGTAGACCGTGGTGGCCCCTTGCATCGTGAAAATGTGGATCTTGAAAGTCGAAAGGTTATATGTTGTTGGGAAGAGAGTTTTGTAGTTTCCAGAAGTCATGGGGATAAACGAGTTGGCGAATGCGTTTATTCGGTTAGTATCTAATTTAAGCGTGTAAGGGTGTTGAATCTTAGAAAATCGAGTGTTTCGAGCAAATTTGGAGGGATTATTGACTTTTTTCTTGTCATTATTTGTAAGTTAGAGATGTATTGAATTGTAATTTTTGGTTATTTCTATAAGTACCTGGAGCCACCGAGCTTCGCTCGGGTTTAGTTATTGCTTATTTGAACAGCCAATTATTTTGTTTTGATTCAACCACATGATTCATTTTTATTCATCCAATTGTTAATAAATAAAACCTATCAAAATGTGTTATTTTTTCAGAAAATTGAGACCTGCTTATGCGAAAGATATTTTTAAATAAATTCTTGATTATTTTTTATTCTATTAAATAAATAAGGTTCTTTATAAAAACAATTATAAAACGTTTATTAATAATTCTAACGTTTAGGGAGAACAAAATATGTTAAAAACCACAATCACAATACTTCTTCAAGGCCTTTGAGAACAATGAATTAACCCAACCCATTGTCTGTCTGGGTACAAAAGTAAAAGAGAAACCTTTTTTAAAACCCCAAGATTGGCATTTTTCTACCTGAGAATAATTAATTTGATTACGAAAAAACCCATCAAAAACAATTTAGCCGAAGATGAGACCGTGACAGATCGAATTGTCAACCCAAAAAACCCCCTAACCCGTGAATTTCATCAAAATCGGTAGAGCCGTTTTCAAAATAGAACAAAGATACAAATATATATATATATATATATATATATACAATTTTTGCTCGTTTAATAAAAGTAGATAGATAGATATAGTCTTACCTACTTATAACGAACCTTGATTTAACGAGACCTTGGATTTAAGGAGAAAATCGGAAATACTTGGTTGATAGAATGTTAATTTATAAACGTCAAAAAGAAATAAGCCCCGGTTATAACGAGCAAACATCGCGGTCTTTATAAGCGGGTTCGACTGTATTTACAACAACAACTTAATATTGATTTTAGACAATTTAACTTTAAACATTACTTTTATTTTATTTCTTAAAGCAATTGGAGCATCGAAAGTTAAATAATATAATCAATAATTTCTTATGTTAATTCTACATATCGTCGCCTTAGAGTGTAAACCTGCTAAATACATTTTTTATCATATATGAAATATTAATACCGTTCAAAAGAAAAAGAGATGAAGTAAGATCGTCCAAGTAAGATTACAATCGTAATGTAGAAAAAAATGTAAAAAATAGTTTCTTTCCATAGCAACAATATTAAATTTTGTTTGTTTTTTCTCTGCCCTGTAAAATTTCTCTTGTGAGTTAACAGGTTTACACTCTCTAAGGCGACATATGTATTTAGAAAAATTATTGAATTATTTTTTCGAAAAGGAAAAAATGAGGAGAAATTATTGATAATATAATATTATTTAACTTTCGCGGCTCAATCGCTTTAAATAATAACTTTTTTGGCTTTTTGGCCTTTCTAGCCAACAGCCAATTTACTTATTTTAAATTTTGTCTGTCTAACTAGGGATCAGATTTTAACCGGTTGCCGCGAGTCAGATTCGAATTAATTACTACTAAAAATTCCGTTCTTCATTTTGATTAATTGTTTAATTGAAATAGAAAATTCTGTATTTACACAAGTTTTCCGACTGCCTCTCCTTCTGTTTTAACTTTATTTATTTACTAGCTGCAAGGCCCGCCTTCGGCGGCCCTCTTGCTAGCCAGGGGGCACGCCCCCTGGACCCCCAGCCCTCGAACCCCACCCTCACCCCCCACTCCCACCCACCACACCCCCCGAAACCCACCCAGCACCCCCACCCCCGCACCATGCCCAACCCCCGCCCCCACACCACCACCCCAACACTCCATTCCGCACCCTAACCCACTAACCCCCTCCCCCAACCCCCGCCCCCAAAAACCCCTCCAGCACCCCCACCCCCGCACCCATGCACCCGTTCCCAACCCCCGCCCCCACACCACCACCCGCACCCCACCCACCTCGGACCCCGCACCCCATCCACCCCGGACCCCACCCCGCGCCCCCCAACCCTGCGCACCACACCCCCCGCCTAGCCCCCTGGACCCCACCCCCGCTATGCCCCCTGGACTCCACCCCGCACCACCCCCTGCACCCCCACCCTACTCCGCCTCACTCCTCACCCCACCCCCATTCCACCCCCCGCACCCAGTTTTTGCATTTCTAGCCTTCTAGTGACCCACAGATTATGTATACAAAATTTGGTTGAGTTTGGCCCAAGAGAAAGAATTTTCATTTTTTGACCCCCCCCCCCATTTTGGGTGGTTAGTTTTTGCATTTCTAGCTCTCTAGAGGCCCAGAGATTATGTATACAAAATTTGGTTGAGTTTGCTCCAAGGGCAAGAATTTACATTTTTTCACCCTCCCCCCCCCTTTTTTGGGTGGTTTTTTGGGGAAATTTTTTTAAACAAAAGTTGTCAGAAATCACATCCCCTACAACTTTGTTTATCATAAAATTTGCCGTAGGGTTAATAGTTTAGGAGTTATTTGATAATTTTCATTCGTGCGCCCCCCCCCCCAAACCCCCTTCTGGGGTCAAAATATCAAAACGTTATATAGCTAAAAACGTAAGTTAGAAGACATCTGATGTAAATATGAAATTTCATAATAATCCCTTCAGCCGTTTTTACGTGAATCGTGAGCAACTTTTCGGAAACCACTGAAACAGACATACAGACATACATACATACATACAGACAGACAGGAATTTTGTTGAGGGTGTTTTCGTTCATAACTTTGCTTGAAACGTGTGCAACCAAAATTTGGCGTGATTTGGAGCAATGTACAGACAAAACCTTAATTTTATATATATAGATTCTTATGTGATGCTTGTCTTGAAAGATATTGGCGAAAATCATAATAGGGGTAACACCTTGAGTTGTATAGAATTAATAATTAGGTATATGTTAATGGATTAGCGAATTCACCACTCGTGACATCTAATGGCTTGAATAGTTATCTGGAACACAACTTCCTATTTCGCTCCCTTCAAAACTAATTTATTTTACTTCTCGGATTACTAGCTCTTCTGATTTTCGCCAGAAAGTTGGCCCTAGCAAAGTGGTTTAGTTTATTAATAGAAACATGTATGTCAAATTTTAGCTCATTAAGTTTCCTATTTTTTTAAGACAATTTTTGCTTTAATGGGTGGCTTTTATTAAATTCAAGCTTCAAGTTATTAAATCACTATGTACCCTTGGATTATTTTTTTTTGATTTTTTTTTTTTACATTGTGGTAGTATAATGAATTTTTCTTTTATGCAGCTCGGATTATTTTTTAAATTATAATTTATTTTTTTTATAATTTCTTTCTTTGGATTATTGATTTTACAGTACTCTACTGATTTTATGGATTCATATCTCGTATCATTGATTTCTATCAATTTCCGACTCCAACTTATATACCCGGAATATCTCTTTTGATTAGTCGTTTGTGTTGATCCTCAGTATTGTCATCCTATCTGATAATTTGGTTTATTTGTTTATCCTATCTATGTTTTGTTTTCTGAGTTGATTCATAGGTAAGTTTTGGTTTTATTAATTGTTTATTTGATTTTTACCTATTGTTGTCTCATTCATCGGTCTTAGTCCTCATTTAAATTCCTAAATCATTTTGAACTATGTAAGAACCTTTGATGCATCACTACTTCGGTCATTTGATTAATACATTGTCTGGTTAAATTGCTCAGTATTCAATACGCCTGACTGAAGGTAACAATAACAAAGGTTTGTATGGAGAAATCAACGAGGTTGTCATCTGCTTGATGCAAATAAACATATGCATATAATATGTTGCAGTAAAAACCCGTTTTTAGTAAGTACGGATTCTTACTAGTTAAAACGCGTTACAATGAATATCTTTGTGGCAATTAGAATTTACTGATGATCGCTGAGTTTGGTTCAAAGTTCTAGAATCTTAATTTTTGACCTGCCGCCTCATTTTGGGTGTTTATTTTTTCAAAAAATTTTAAACGAAAATGTTAAAAAAAAGACATCCATCCTCTAAAACTTTACTTCTATGTTGATACAATTTTGATGGCTGTATATGTATATAATTAAGTAATGGAGGGATTCACCATGCCGGTACGCCTCTGCTGATTAAAAACTCCCAATTATGGAAAACGTTTCGGCTTTAATTAAATAATGCCATCATCAGTTCCTAAGAGCTGAAAAAAGCGATAGAGCACACATGTAAAATTACAATAAAAATGTTTACAAAAAAAACTTTGCTTCTATTTTTTGACATCGTTTGAAAATTTAAGAAAATAAACACCTAAAAATGGGGCGGGAGGTCAAAAATTAAGATTCTAGACGCTTTGAACCAAACTCAGCCAACATCGAAGAAATTCGAGTTGTCACAAAGGTATTCAGTGAAACGCGTTCATTACTCTAAAACGGGGATTTTTACTGAAACATATATATACCACAAATAAATATGTATATACTTTATTTGCATTAATACAATATACATGAGTACAATCTCATTTGATTTCTTTTTATGAATCAACAACTGTGCAAAACAAAATCCTTTCAATTAAATAAAGTTTTTGCCCATTTTTCAAACGTTTTATTTTTTAATTATATTTTTATAGAAATTTAGTTCCACAATTATATTAATTACACTTTTTTTCTCTTAATTTCTCCCCTTGAATTAGAAATCAACATTTAATTAACTTTTCAAATGAGAACTCATGAATTCAATTATTTGTTAGGGAAAGTAAAGGTTGTTCATTTAGAATATTCATTGAATTCATGAATGGTCGAATCAAAAACCAAACATTTTTTCATCCAAACCTAACGCCACGAAATAGGCAAATATAAGATTTATTCATAGCGGATTTAATTAAATTCATTAGAACCGTTTAGCTAGTAGTTAATAGAAAATTCTACTTTTTTTCAGTATCTTAAAATAAGGAATACCTTAAATAAGTTAAAGTACCTATTCTAGGCAGAAGAAGGCAATTAACTTTTGGATGACAAATTATAAGACCAAAAACATTCCCAGTTAAAGAGACAACAAGGAGGTAGTTACAAACTTCCCTTCATCAATTGTTTCAAACCCTGAAGGAGTGATGTCCAATAAATTATTTTTTATTTAGAATTTATTATTTTCGATCATCATTGGGCTGTCTCTCCATCATATACAACCATGATCTCTAAAGCAGGTGCTAACAGCTTCATGACCCAAAGTGACCCATTTTGATAATTTCAAGTGACCCACTTGAGTTCGGTGGAAAAAAATCACCTGTAATCTTTCAATATTTTGCAACATATTAAAGTGGGAGATCAATTTAAAAACCTAATTTATCGATCGGGAGAATTTACTACCACTTAACTCGAAGCCCCTAACCCTAAATTCGTGAATCTTTTGTTTATTCTTTATTATAACTAGAGAGCGCAAAAAAAGTCATTTGCCTTTTTTTTCAATTTTGAGCCTTTTCAAGTTTTTTTGTTAAATGACCACCGATCCTAAAAAAATCAAACCATTTGTAGATTTTTGAAAATGCCTTTTACGGCCTTTTTTTATTTTTTTGTTTCGGCGCCTTTTTTGAGAAAAAATTGCCTTTTATGGTGCCTTTTTTTAACATTTTTTTCATTTTTTTTTGAAATTTTTTTTTTAAAATATAGAAAAATACTTTTAGCAACTGTTTACACCGTCCTTTGTATATTTTTTCTGCTTCTATGTATGTGTGTAGGTATGTTTATTTTGATTCATAGAAAATGTAGTAATATTATATTTTTAAATAAAATGTCTTTCTTTGTGGTTTCTTTTTTATTATATTGTTTTATAAAAATTCATCATTTCTATTATATTTCTTTCCTGTCTAAAATATATATTAGCCTTTACATTGCTTTTTGGCGCTCTCTGCATTTTTTGAGCCTTTTTTTGCAAAAAAAATCGGGCCTTTTAGGCGCCCTTTTTCCGAAAAAAAGAGCCTGTTTTGCGCTCTCTAATTATAACTCATATAATACAAATTGTTATTAATATTCAATAGAATTTATCTTAAAACTGTTTTCACATTTTGGTTGATTTTGACCCGCAGGCAAAAAAGTTTGCCGACATTTGATCTACTATGTTTTGATATTCTCCGCTTGAGCTAGTATCGTCGCTCTTGTCATTCATAATGGATCCAATGAAAACGCAGCCTGCTATTTCTGTTTACGAAGGTTTCTGATTGTGCTAAAAAGGATGTGAGTGACAGTTAGATTAAAAGAAGTAAATAGATAGATAAAATGAGCTTAAGAAGGGAAAGAAAAGAGAGAGCTTAACTAACATGGCGGCACTTGAAAATCAAAAGGCACCAGAATCCAAGAGCCAACCCTGAAAGCCACACAGCCCAAGGGTAAGATCCCTTTCACAAACATTGCTCGGAGATAGATGGGCCTTAAGCCTGGATCCCTTCCGGGGTTTTACATACACCACCAATTTTATTAGCAGAGTGAACCACAGTTAAAACAATAAAAACATTCGGAAGCTAGGAGAATCTATCTCAATTCAGCTATTTGCCAAATCCTATTTCAACAATTAATGCGCATTCAACAAAATAAACATGAACATTATAAATTGAATTCGATTCGAAGAGAGAGAGAGAGAGATATTGGTGTTTTTCGAATATGTAGTAATATGGTAAAGAATATCGTTTTTGAAATTGAATCTAAATTGATTGGTTGTTATCGATTAAAAAAAAATATTATTATCTTTGTAAGTTTTTAATAACCTTTTCGATTTTTTTAAATGAACTATTATTACTTTACCATACAGGGTATGGTCAGTATTGTAATCGTGCATGAAAAAAGTGGTTTTTTTTTCGAAATATCTCAAAAAAGGGCTGAAACTATTTTGATTAAAAAATTGCGCGAAACCATGGCATTTCGGTCTACAAAAAAGCCCTAATAAGTGAACATCGAAAAATTATATTTTTCGAGATAATAACCGTTTTGTCAAAATGTGTGTTCGTCCGTTAGTCTGTTATTCTGTTAGTTAGTCTGCGCATTACCAAATTTTTGTGGAAGAGCTAGCTCAAAAACTAGTGTGAATATCAAAACCAAATTCCACAAAGTTTTTTTGGTGCATTGAGATTAAAAGCTGATTATATTTTGGTGCATATCGACCCAAAATTAAGGGGTGGAGGGGGGGTTAAAATTTAAAAAATCTAGGCCATTTGGAGCGGAACTCAACCAAATTTTGTATACATAATCAGTGGGACCCCAGAAGTATAAAATTCAAAAACTAACCGCCCAAAATTGGTGGGGGAGGGGGGGTAAGGTCAAAAAATGAAAATCTAGGCCCTTTTACCAAACTCAACTAAATTTTGTATACACAATCAGAGGACCCCCAGAAGTCTAAAAATGCAAAAACTAACCGCCCAAAATGAGTGGGGGGGGTGTAGGGTCAAAAAATGAAAATATGAGGCTCTTGTTCCAAACTCAACCAAATTTTGTATACATAATCAGTGGGCACAGAGTAATCTAAAGATTCAGAAAGCTAAACCCCCCCCCTACATGATTATAAATAATTTTATTAAATATTAAATATAAGTGAGAAGCCAGGTTGTATGGTAAAGTCAAGTGGATGGCCACATCAGAGCACGTCAGCTTATTTTTCTTAATTTGAATGGTATAAGGTTGGGTGTCTTTTTGATTCATAATTGAAGGGGAATAACAAAGCGCAGTTTGGAATGTGCCCAGTAGGCGTTTTCGGGTTCAAGTTGGTGTAGTGTTAGTGCGTGGGCGCGAGGTGTGCGATATTTAATTTTAGCATGGCTGTGGGTCCAAACGATGACTGCGCACACAAATAGCTGATGGCTGCCCCCAAAAATGTGGGTAGATCGGAAAAAATATCTCGATGACGATTACTTGCCTACATGGTTGTCTACACCCCCTCCAATGAAGTCATTAGACCCGAGAACGCTCGAATATCGCAAGCAATATTTATTTTCTATTCACTTAGTCATTCGGCTATTCATAAAATCGTTTGAAAACGAAAGTCAGCCAATAGAGATTTAAATTGCAAAAGAAATTATTCAACCCTCTCTTATTCTACTAATTATTTTACGATTGATCATCAATTATTAAAAAGAATACTACTACTATTAAGAAACCAGCCAAAAAATAGGGTATATTGCAGCCGTTGCTAATCATTGGGCCGCAGATTTAGGCATTTTTGTATGAGTAAAGTTTAGGAAAGCGGTGTTGGTTTATAGTGAAACATATTAAACAAAGGAATTATTATTTAACGTGTTATAGTGGTGTTTCACAAAGAGGAAATAAAATTAAAAAATTAAAAAATCTTTTAAGTTATTTTGGAGATTTTTTATTTATCTCCTATTACATATTTCGGGCTATGAACCCTTCATCAGAGGTTTAACAGACAGTTCTGTTTAACCTCCTGATGAAGGGTTCATAGCCCCGAAATATGTATAGAGATAAATAAAAATCTCCAAAATGAATTTAAAAGATTTTTTAATTTTTTAATTTTATTTCCTCTTTGTGAAACACCACTCATAACCCGTTAAATAATAATTCTTTTATTTTTGTATGAGGTTCACAATTTTACACATGTTAGTAGTGACCCTTCAGTATTATTTAGCAGTAATATTTTTAAAGTAGGCAATAGATATTGATATAATAAATTTTTTAGAATTGTATTTATATTAAACTGATTGTAGGTTTTAAAAGATTAAATTTAAATTTATCGAAATAATTCAATTGGAGGTTTCTTATTAGAACTTGGAATATCAAAAAGAAAAAAAGAGGTCGGTGAACATATCCTCCTGGTACTAAAGTTCACTTTTTATGAACCACACCGGTTACTTGACCCCTCAGGAGACTATATTTCAAATTTCAAGTCAATCGGCTAAGCCGTTTGACCTGGAGGTCGGTGAACATAGAGATATAGAATCCTAAAACAATAATTATTATATTGATCACATTTAAGAAAATTCAACATTTGATACAAATCAAATCAATTCTTTCGTCAATTCGTTTATCTTTATGACTTCTATAGACTAGCATTTTCTTCCTCCTTACTTCTTTTTGGAATTATAAAATCTTCAAAAATACTTTTGACTCCACTTGAACCTTTGATATTCTTTCAAGAATTCAATTCATATTATAGTAATAGACTTTACATTTTTAACCGACTTCAAAAAAGGAGGAGGTTCTCTATTCGATTGAATTTTTTTTTTTTTTTTTTTTTTGTGCCTATGTTACCTCATATCTCCGCCAATTGTCAACCGATTTTGAAAATTTTTTTTGCATTGGGTCCAGTCTAGCTTCCGATTGGTCCCATTTTTTTTTCGATTTTTTTTCATAGGTATTAGACCTTTTTTATTAGGTTTGTTTAGGTTTGTTTAGACCTAACCTCTTTGTTTATGAACCGATTTCGATGGTTCTTTTTTTATCCGAAAGGGGGTGTCTTAGGGATGGGGTGTCATATTAATTTGGTCAAGTTCTGATGATATAATCACTATTAATAACATCACTAAAAAGAAAAAATAAAAAATTTTTAAGAAAAAAATAAAAACCGACTTCAAAAAATTAAGTGCAACAAATATAAAAATACACTAAAAGGTATAAAATAATTATTATCTTATTTAGTTACAACTAAACGACGAAATATTAACACAGAAATTACTTTTTAAAGTCGGTGCCAAATGAAGCTATACCTATAAGCGAGCGTACCCGCCAAACGTACTAAGTAAGATCCGTCGAGTGCGATTCATAAAAGGTATATGTTTGGCACCAATAGAGTAATTTCGTGTTAACTCTTCGTCGTTTAATACATTAAATAAGATAATAATTATTTTATACTTTAGTGTAATTTTTTGTATTTGTTGCACTTATTTTTTGAGTCGGTTTTTATTTTTTCTTAAAAATTTTTTATCTTACATCGAATTCATTAAAAATGAACTAAAAAATCATGCTTACCTATTAAACTAATATTTTGAATGTAATAATATTTTTATTGGTCTATACATTTTATTTTTAAACCATCTGCGAAGCCCGCCGGGGGGCGTATTTTCTAGATATCAATCAATAAATAAATCTATATTACTCGACCTGCTTATTAATGATTAAATTTATTATTATTAATTAATTATTAAATAGTTTCATAAGTATTTTTCTTACTTTTTGCAAAACAGAAAAATGGTGAATCTATTAACCCCTTGGATCAATGATAATAATTGGATCTTTTTTGTCATGAACTATTTGTGAGTTTTAAAATAATAATTTAAATTTTCCGATTTTGTTGTCATTAACTATTAGTGGATTTTAAAATAAAATAATAAATTAAACTTCGACGCACAAGTCGATTATAAGTATAGATTTACTTATCCCTAAATTATCAATAACGATTCCATTCCGTCATTATTTAATTATTCATAAGAATATATATTCCTATAATTCTTTATTTATTTGATTGATGGGAATGATATCGATGCAACATTTTTTTATTGAAAAACGTCCAAATTTCACCACCAAAAATATTTTTGTTTAATAATATTAAAATTAAGCAATTAACGTAAACTTTGAGTTATTGTTTTCGTTAGGACTCATGAAAAAATACTATTTGATTGATATTCTTCGTGCAAAAGCGTATGGAAGATTTGAAATATAAAGGAAAATAAACGTCGTACTTCCTGGCACAACCCTCCCCTATTACCAGACGTAAGCTGTAAATAATCAAAAAGATTTTCAGAATTAAAATTTATTACAAAACCAAAGTTTAAGACACTAGACAGAATAGATTTTTTGGATCATGTTTTATAAAACCTTTATCGATATAAATATAGAAAAATAAAGTTGTATAAAATGACTCTCGCGTTCTAGAAATAAAGGGGATTATTTAGGAGTTTCATCGGAGTACGAAAAATTAAAGTTGATTTGGTGTCGAGAAATTAACCAGCAGGAAGGAAATTCCATTCACTTGAAGTATTAAAAATAAACGAAAACGATAGTTCAATCTTCTATAAATTGCGAACAGGTCACTGAGGATCACATACTTACTAGTAATAAATTATTCGAAATTTGAAAATTACTCTTTATTTTATCAAATTTGGGTTGAATTTGGACCAAGGGGGCTATAATTTCCAAATCTCGCCCCCACCCTCCTGGTTAATTTTTCAGCTCGATTGTTTAAAATTATTTTATTGTCACCTGAATTACTTATACATCCAAAGTTTCAAATCGATACGACAATTATAAGTAGTTTGGTTAAGGCGAATGGTGTAGGTTCTTGGTGAAACATATTAAATAAAGGTATATAAATTAATTTTATATAGGTCAAACAGGCCGGTCCTTTGAAACGCGTTACAAGGAACATGAGTACGCTCTTAAACGTTTAAATAAATCTGATTCATCCAATTTTGTCTCTACTTCGGCCTTTGCAGATCACCTCCATGAAACTAATCATTCCGCCTCCCCAAACAACCCCACACCATTACATTTTGAATTAAAGGGACAACGTTTAGATTTACTAGAATCATCAGAAATTAAAATAGCCATTACAAATAATAAAAATATTCTAAATAACCAGCTTGACATTAAGAAACAACTAATAATAGACATGTATATATCCAAACAATAGCACCTTCACATACCTTTCATTCATTTCTATTTACAAAGTTCCAGGTACTTCCCAAGCTTCAATCAACCTTTCTTAATCTTAAATTTAGAATAAACAAAAATCTTCTTTCTACTTTAACCCTTCCCCCTCTCACCTTATCTCCCCCTTCCCTTATTGTTAAAATTAAGAAATTTACTTCTAAAACATTTTTGTATTCCGGTGTCCTTTGTGAACTCCTGAAGATGGGCTTATACCCCGAAATATATATTGAGTCGTGCTAAACAAGCATCTGATCTTTTATTTATGTGAAACCTACCTAGTATTTTATAAATTTTAAAAAGTTTCTAAAAAAGTTTTCAAAAATTTTCTTTACTTTAATTAAGTAGGTTTAAATCTACGTTCTAGATCAGGTTTACAACCAACTTCGTTACAAGAGAAGCTAATATAAATCGTGTTAAAAGATGAGGTGAAATAAATTTAGAAAAGACAAACTTTGACTAATTAACAAAAATTCACTTTTTTGTTATTATAGATTTTCCACCCTTAAAGCTAGAACATAACATTTTGAAAAAATCACCTTTCTTCTTGTTATTTATTGGATTTGCTTAGCTTGATGGAATATTGGTTTCAAATGTATTATTATTTCCCAGTGATCGTGCATATTATCTTGAAATAGATATACGTGACTAACCAGTGTGTCTCGGTATACATAAAAATTTCATGTGACTAATTCCAATGCAGCTCCTGTCCAACGGATATATATATGTCAACATCTTATTAAAAAAATTTTTATGGGCTTATTTTTTCCTTCTACCTATTTTTTTATTTCTCACGAAATCATCAGATAAAATAGAACGGATAACAATCCATTTATTTATTTATTATTTATCGATATTGTTTCAAATGATAAATTGGAAGAGAAATTAAAACTTTTCAAGACTTGGTACGCTCTCTGTGGTGACGGTGTAACGTAGCCACCTAAATTCGGAACCCTCCTAGAAATCAATTTACAATATATACAGGGTGGGGCATAAAGATCTACCACATTTTGAAGAGGTATAAAAAAATGAAAAAATTTAACTAGAAAAAACTGAATATATTTTTGAAAAGAACATAAAATAATTTTTTTTTTAAATGTGTTTTAAACATTATATCAGACGAAAAAAGGGGGGGGGGGGTCAAAAATGAAAATTCTAGCCCTTTCGACCAAACTCAACCAAATTTTGTATACATATTCTGTGGACCCCCAGAAGGCTAGAAATGCAAAAACTAACCACCCAAAATGGGGGGGGGGTCAAAAATGAAAATTCTAGCCCTTTCGACCAAACTATGTATACAACATTTCCTAATTTCCCAGTGGAAATATGGGGTTCAATGTCATGATAGAGGTGTTGGAAAACTTGCACCAATTCATAAATCTAATTTGTAAACACTTAATTTGAAATATTTGTAATAGACTTGATGATGAATCCAATGTCTTACATCAAACTATAAGTCTCAGAATTAATAAAAAATTATTTTAATTTAAACAGGTACACGACGTATCGACTCTCTCCCCAAATCTTTTTATCAAGAATTTAACCTATAAAGGTGAATAATAATATTAATAAAGGTTAGAATTGCATCTATATACAGCACAGTTCAGCGAATATCTAGTTATATATAGAAAATTTGGATTAGTTAGGTCAAACATTGCAAGAATTTTTGTTGTACTGTTGTTGAGTTCAGATGTACTTTTTAGATCTGTTGTTTTCATTATTTAAAAAATTTAACTAACTTGTCACTATATCACTTACTACATTAATAGACCGAGAGCTAGTGAACATTTTGGACGATTATTTCAGAATGCAAATAACATATCCCATACTGTAGTGTGATCAGCACACACCCCGAAAGTGAAATTCTTACTCGCCGAATCCAGTCGTTTTTAGGGGTAAATGACCACTGAAGATGTCAAAAATATTGTAAAATCAAGTCATTTCAGAATGGTTAAATTTGATTTCAGGACATTCCCAATGACAATATTTACTATTTTATACGAAAGGCAGAACGATAGCCCAGTCGCTAAGGGGCGCCAAACCCCCCCCCATGTGTCAGATTTAGTTAAAATTTGATTTAAGGTGATTGTTTTTTTGTTTTTTTTTAGATAAACGCATAAACATATATACTGAATATAAAACGCCAAGCGTTCGAGTTTCTAGATATATTTTAATCTAAACTTGAAAAACAGAAAACTTTGTGTTGAAAATTTTCAAGTTTAAATGCATTTATCTATAATTATTTATCTTTTGACCGTTTAAGTACAAACAATAAAATACAAACAAAATAGTTGTAATTAGGTTTAATGCATTGTGTACTTAATATTTTATATATTATGGCTGTAAGAAAGTAATAAAATTCATTAGTGTCGGAATAGGGGCACTTGTTTACTAAAATGTGGGATTTTTATAATATACTTAGTATCTTAAATTATTTTAAAGGTTTTCACATCAGAAGGCGCATTGATAAAATGTATCATAAAATTTTCATAATCATGTTTTCAGAGTATAATTAACAAAAAAATGTAACGTTATGATACATAGCCTATATCACAATATGCAAGGAGTTTATGCAGAATAAATGAGTATCTCAACCGACCGAACGTCGCTTGGTAATTCTTTGCATCACTTAAGGGCCGGTTGTATGTCGCAAAGTAAATGCTTTTTACCACTAACAAACGGTAGATGGTAAATGGAGCCACTGGGATGGCCAATCAGATGACAGGCACTGAAAGTTCCTGTCATCTGATTGGCCATCCCAGCCCCTCCATTTACCATCTACCCTTGGTTAGTGGTAAAAAGCATTTACTTTGCGACATACAACCGGCCCTAAACATTTTCATCATCCAGTGAGCTTCATATGGGAGTGGGAATTTCCAAAAAAAGCCCGATTTCACCTACCAAATTTTGGTTAGCCTCGAAAACTATCTTCAAACCAACTTTTATGGGAAATTGTATTTCACCAATGATACTAAGGAAGAAAGCAAAGATTAATCTTAGTTTAATTGAATTAATATAAATTTAATTAATTTATCAAGATAAGAATTTAAATTCAAGGTATTTTATATTGCATATCAAAGGGCCTCGCCCCCTAAAATTATTCTATTAAAATCTTAGATTTGGACCTTAAATATAAATTCTTATCTTGATATATCTGGTTGTACCATGAGTTGTATTTGTGAAAAAATTCCATCTTATTTTCAAAAAAAAGATACTCAAACCCTTAGTTTTAATTATTTTAATTAATTAGTTTAATTAAATTTAAACCAATAATTATCCTTAAAAGTTGTTTTGAATCCTTCAGCCTTTCAAGACCCACATTCATTGTTAACTTCAGCTCCGACCCAATCCCTCAAATGTCTTCCTTAAATAAATAAATAAATAAATCTTTATTTCTCGACCTGCTTAGAGGCACAAGTCCTCGGTGGCTAGGTCCTCCAAACATCAATACAATCTAGCTACAATACATTAACAAACATCAATACAAATTAATTACAACAATTTAACAAATAATAAAAAAGTAAAAAAAAAAAAAAAAAAAAGAAAAAAAAATAGAAATGTATGCTCATTAACAAATAACTTGACCATAGATTTCCATCAAAAGACAAAAAGTAATTTATAAATTCCGCGCAAAAACCCGATACCAGGAGAAAGCGACGCATTAGCCATCCCGGCATTTGCCATAAGTTGTTAAGGAAACCTGGTCAAAACCTTAACAAGGATGGTATGACCTCTCTCTACCTCACCTAATCTCTGCTTGTGAGAACTAAATAAAATTTTGCACAACTCTAGGACTTTAGGACTTGACAAAATTTATAATTGATTTAATCATAGGAGGCAGAATACTATAATCCCAAGTAGTAATAAATAGACAGACTTCCACAAATCAATGCCAGATCCTACAAATGAATGCAAACCTACATATTAATATCTGAATTAACTAACTTGTAAGAACCAGACCTATTTAAATTAATACCATTCTTCCCTATATCCTTATAATCTATATAACCATCTGAATCATTCTCATAAGAAAAATACCACCACTTGTTTCAATACCTATACTTCTAGTCTCAACCCTGGATTGACTATCCCTTTTAACCATATTATCTAAAAAAAAAAAGAAAAAATATTTTAAAAATAAACAAAATATTTACCTTAGTAACGCAGAGATTTCCTTATTCCAGCCTAATTTAAAACCAACCCTTGCTTTTCCTATCTCTAAATGGAAAGAAGAATTAACAAACCCCCTTCCCCAAAAGAGACAGAAAAAGAACTAATAAAAACCTACCAAAAAGCTTCAAATTCGCAAGACAGCTTTTTGTTTACCCACCAGACTTCAAAGAGACCTAAAATTCTTCTTCATCTTTTCTCTATGCAAGGGTCCAGCAAGATTACAGAGGTTTCACATTTTTGGCGCAGCATAAGAAAATAGAATAGAGATAAAAATATATTAAAAAAAAACTTTTACAACAAAACGATTTTATTCCAACGTACCTACATTAAAAAATAAAAAAAAAAATGTTTTTCTTCAGAAACCCAAAAATTTCAACACTCACATGATCAATAATTAAATAAAAAACGGGAGTCCTTTTTTGACTAGAAATTTAATTAAATTAGTTTATTATAAGTTACTATTATTTATAAGGAATCGGATTAGCCGAGAGCTTAAAAGACACTAGCCTTCTAAGCAGGAGTCCCGGGTTCGGAGTCCGAGTCCCCGTATTGATATTTAACTGCCATAATTTGATTCCCAGTCACCAATCCGTCTGGCAAGCGTGGTGACTTAATGCCAACCTCCTTCCATTTGACGGAAGAGGCCTAGTATTCAGCAGTGGATTGTCGCTATTGACAGGCTGATGATGATGATTATTTATAAAGTATATATATATATTACGAGCTGCTCCAGGCGTGCCTTCGGCACGCCCTCTACAGCTCGGCCCTCCGGGCAGGTGGCCCTGGCGGGCGGCGTCTCGGCATGTGATTATTAGGTCTGTAATATATATTTGTAATATTTTGCCCCCTCTTTCGCCCCCACGCACTCATTTTGGCTATTGATTTTTACAGCATACATTTTATATAGTCTTAAAAACTAACATTACAAAATTTGATCTATATCGGAGAGAGTATTAATTTTTTGCCCCCACTCACATTTTGGGAGGTTGAAATTATTTTTTAGATATTTGCAAATAAATAACTCTCAGTTTTCTAAAGAGTAAATGTACAAAAAAGCTAAAAATTTCTATATTTTGCCCCCCCCCCCCTTTCGCCCCCCATACAGTCAATTTTGATAGTTGATTTTTACAGGAATAGTTTCTTAAAGTAATAAAGAATAACTCTACAAAATTTGATCAAGATAGGAGAGAGTTTTAATTTTTGCCCCCACTCACATTTTGGATAGTTGGGAGTCGAATTTCAAAAAATCCTGAAATTACTTTTTAGATATTTGTATTTAGAATTTTATTAAGTAAAAATCAAGTAGATATCTTATCGTTCTTAATTGAAAATGCATAATTAGTGTAAACACATTGCAAAGATATTTTGCCCTTTTGACCCCTTTAGGGGTCGAATTTCAAAAAATCCTGAAATTAGTTTTTAGATATTTTAATTTAGTATTTTTATAAGTAAAAAGCAAGTAGATATTTTATCGTCCTTAAGAGATATCGCATAATCAGTGAAAACACACTTTGCCCCCTTTGACCCCCTTAGGGGTCGAATTTCGAAAAATCCTTTCTTAGTGAGCCCCTATGTCATAGATGTAATATCCTCTCCAAATTTCATGTTTCTATGTCCAGTGGTTCTGGCTGTTTTGATGATGAGTGAGTGAGTGAGTGAGTGAGTGAGTGAGTGAGTGAGTGTATCGGGCAAAGAATTTTATATATATAGATAAAAGTGGAAAATCCTGTGAGAAAAATTCTTTTTAAAGCGGTCGCTAACCCTTGATCTAAAATAGTAACATAATACTCCTTTTCGAAGGAGCTCTATCATTACAATTGATTCGTTGTTAAAAATAAAATTTTATCGATTAACGTTGTTCCTATTATCACCCGCCCCTTCTTCGTCTACTCCATCTTCCCGTATAACAAATAAAAATCGACTATTAATATAAATTCATCTAATCTCGGGAGATAAGTTCCAATGATTAAAGCATTTAATAGTAGCCAAGCTCTTTATTTTTTTTTTAGCTTTCGAGATAGACAAAACGCATCTGATTTAATCAGAGATAAATTATTTAATCCAATGCGTCGTATGAATGAGTTGCATTTATCTTTAGGGAGAGGCTCTTTGCAGAAGATGATGCAATAAGTTTGTGTCAGCTGGGATGCTCCTACTCTTTTTACACGGGTTTATTTAACTTGATTTTTCTGAATGTTTAAGTAGAATCTTAAAATTGAAATTTTTCCTATTGCCACTGAGTCGAATTTCATGAAATTTTCATACATAAGAATTTGCAATGAGTGGTATCGGGCAAAAATTTTATATAATATAGATTTGGCAAAGAAAAATTAATTAAAATTTTCTTAATAAAATTTTTCACTTTATTTACCTCACCAAGTCTGAAGAATTTAAAAAATAAATTGATGGACACATTCATTTCAATTAAAAGAATTGTTACTGATTATACTAATTTTATTTAAATTACAATCTTTCCCTGGTCCTGATATGGGTGTGTGTGTGTGTGTGTGTGGGGGGGGGGGGGGGGTTCATTATCTCTAGGGCAGTACACAGTCCAGCCAAATGCTTATCGACTTGTTGTTTCCAGCTAGTTTGCATCCTTCTTTGCATTTCTCACTGAAACTTAAAAGCGATCGTGGTTAGTAGTTGTGAAGTGAAGGTGCGGTCCCCCACAGCTACTGCTATAGGATTTATTACACAGCCCACTTTCATTTCTCTCACCAGCTATCATTAGCATCGTATTAAGATTGACTTTAACACTTTACTTGTCACCAAGGGAAACCAACTAGCTAAACAGCAAACGTTTATTAAGAATATATCATTGAAAATTATAATTTATTAAGTTATAAAAACCGACTTCAAAAAAATTAAATGCAACAAATAAAATACACTAAAAGGTATAAAATAATTATTATCTTATTTAGTTACAACTAAACGACGAAATATTAACATGAAATTACTTTTTGAAGTCGGTGCCAAACAAACTATACCTATAAGCGAGCGTACCCGCCAAACGTACTAAGTAAGATCCGTCGAGTGCGATTCATAAAAAATTTTTAAGAAAAAATAAAAACCGACTTCAAAAAATTAAATGCAACAAATAAAAAATACACTAAAAGGTATAAAATAATTATTATCTTATTTAGTTACAACTAAACGACGAAATATTAACACGAAATTACTTTTTAAAGTCGGTGCCAAACAAACTATACCTATAAGCGAGCGTACCCGCCAAACGTACTAAGTAAGATCCGTCGAGTGCGATTCATAAAAGGTATATGTTTGGCACCGACTTCAAAAAGTAATTTCGTGTTAATATTTCGTCGTTTAGTTGTAACTAAATAAGATAATAATTATTTTATACCTTTTAGTGTATTTTATTTGTTGCATTTAATTTTTTGAAGTCGGTTTTTATTTTTTTCTTAAAAAAATTTTTTTATTTTTCTCTTTTTAGTGATTATATCATCAGAACTTGACCAAATTAATATGACACCATCCTAAGACACCCCCTTTCGAATAAAAAAAGAACCATCGAAATCGGTTCATAAACAAGAGAGTTAGGTCTAAACAAACCTAATAAAAAAGGTCTAATACCTATGAAAAAAAAAACGAAAAAAAATGGGACCAATCGGAAGCTAGACTGGACCCAATGCAAAAAAAATTTCAAAATCGGTTGACAATTGGCGGAGATATGAGGTAACATAGGCACAAAAAAAAAAAAAAAAAAAAAAAAATTCAGTCGAATAGAGAACCTCCTCCTTTTTTGAAGTCGGTTAAAAAATACAAGACCTGGCTCAAATTGATCACCCCATTTGACTTTCACTTCTGAAAACATGAAAAAATTGACTTTGAATCAAAAAGACTACGAGCCCCATCCCACCAATTTTAAATAAAACTAAAAAGAAAGTTTGTTTTGATTATTATTAGTAAAAATTTATTTAGACACGTATTCTACAATTTGTGCCCTAATCCGGTTAGTTTGCTCGTTATTGATAGACTTATATAAAGAATACGCTATTGAATGAAACAAACAGCTTCCATCTCTAGGCATGGAAATAACTCTGTTAGATGTGTCTGTGTTGATCACACTAAAATTCCGTAATTGAGGTCATTTTTAAAATTTTAAATTCTTTCAGAAAACCCAAAAAATAAAAATGTTTTTGAATCTAGTATATTTATATTAAAACGTTAACTTAGTATATGCACACTTTCCTCCCTCACAAATTAGTAAAATATTTGCAAAATATATAACAAACTTATACGACACAGAACCACACTGAAGCATGGAATGCTTTGAAAATGCTGGGGGCATCTCTATATAGACTCTCCCCCCCCTACTATCATATGTACAGTCCCATGATCGTGGAAAGGTTGTTGATGAAAAAATTCGCTCAATTATTATCAATTTATAAAAGGAAAAATCAAACACGGAAATTGGCGATCTAGTTATAGTTTTCTAATTAATATAACAAAGAATAATTGCTATATCAATGAGAATTGTTTTTGACCGCGCTTATTTGAAAAAGATATTTATCGCGAGACTACTGCGGATTACGCTATTGGAGTCTGCGGAGTCTTAAGTCTGGACCAAGAGAGAAAAAGATGTGATCCACTTAGCTACAATCCAACGTCATTTCGCGTATAGCCCGCTAGACATTCGGATGGATCACCAAGGGAGATTAAATATATAACATCTGAGATTTCAAATTCACTTGGTGATCCATCCGAATGTCTAGCGGGCTATACGCGAAATGACGTTGGATTGTAGCTAAGTGGATCACATCTTTTTCTCTCTTGGTCCAGACTTAAGACTCCGCAGACTCCAATAGCGTAATCCGCAGTAGTCTCGCGATAAATATCTTTTTCAAATAAGCGCGGTCAAAAACAATTCTCATTGATATATCAATTATTCTTATTATTATTATTTTATTGTTAAAGGATAAAAAAATTGAATTTTTTTTCTTTCCAGTAATTTATTTTATTTTTTCAAATGGTTAATCCAAATATTTCGAGAGCGCTTTCGGCATCTCTTCCTCGAGTGGAAACTGTGGGACCACAATAGGAAAATCAGTGAGTTATTATTAATTACAGATTCTCAAAAGGTACTCACCCTCCCCCCCAATGTGCCGACCCCAACATTGATAAAAGCTTGATTAAAGACCATATATATATACAAGCTGCGTCAGGCGTGCCTCCGGCACGCCTCTACCCACCTGCCTCGCTGGCCCTCCGGGCGGGTGGCCCTGGCGGGCAGCGTCTCGAGACGGCCAAAAGTTTGTTTGCAATATAATTTTGTTCAACTGTATTTTAATTAAATAGGTATATTTTATTAATTAAAAATCAGCTCCAAGAAATAATTTAACTCATTGCGAAAGCAAAATAAAAAATATTTTTTATAGATTGTAGATATTATTTATTTTGAGCATATTTAAAAAAAAATTGATATTTAGGTACTAAATAAATTTATTATATAAAAATTTCATCTATTACATTTTTATTTAAATTTAGACAATTATCTTAACACGTTTTCATTAGGGCTATTAATTAATTTTTTGAATTTAGGAGGGAACACTTACATATATATTCCTCCGTTCGAATATATAAGTCTCTTCAAGGCCTTTGATAACAATGAATTAACCCAAACCCATTGTCTGCCTGGGTACAAAAGAAATGAGAAACCTTTTTTAAAACGCCAAGATTGGCATTCTTCTACCTGAGAATAATTAATTTAATTACTTAAAATCGTGTGAAATCAAATCAAACCGATTTGGCCCAAAATTTAGATAAACCATCCGGAGCACTAAACAAACATATGGTGTAAATATGGTTTCGATACGTTCAGTGGTTTAGGCGTGGGTCGATCACGCACATACACACTAAGGATTATATATATATATATATAGAAAAACGAACTAAAAATTAGAAAATAATTTAAGTATTAAGAGTTTTATACTTGACAACAAAATAATTATATTTATGTAAAAAAGCATAAAATAAATTATTTTGTTATGGGGAAATTACAAACTCTTAATGCCGTATTTTATATTTTTAGTTCGTTTTCCTATTAAAAGTGTTTTTAGTTTTAAAACTAAAAAAAGATTTGTATTCTTTAAAAAAGTTTTATAATAAAAAATTAAATTAACAATTTATATATGTATTCAAAATAGATTTTATTATCTTAAAAACAAAAAAAGTTTCTGAAATTTTGACCTGACTACCTGTATTCCCCTTTTCTTTTGTTAAGAGGGGTTTCATTGTTTAAGACCTGACCTTTCAGGAGCAGGGATAATGTATTGTTTGCTTGGCCCTTTTAGAGGCTCTATTTCTATAGATATTATCTGTCAATCAATTAAATAAAAAAATAAAAAATAAAATCAAACCGATTTGGCTCAAAATTTAGATAAACCATCCCGAGCACTAAGCAAACACCTTAAGGATGTGAATATGGTTTCGATACGTTCAGTGGTTTAGGCGTGGGTCGATCGCGTACATACACACAAAGGATTTTATATATATATATATACAAATTCAGAAACTGAGATAACATACGAGTATATACAACTATTTACATCTATTCACAATGAAGTCCGAATGAAATTTGAAAAAATCAAAAAATAATCAGTACTCGAGCTGGTTTTAAATTTAATATGAACCAATTAATGTTAATGACCAGTCAAGGGAAGGCAACGACCACAATATTGTCTACACGTTTTGACACGTTGGAATTAATTAATAAATAAAAAAGCATAAATGTTAATTTTTTTTTGTCAATTCTATTAAAATTTTGTACTCCCTGCATAAAAAAACCCGTGTGTCTACCTTGTAAATTACTGTGTTTTTCAGGCTTTGTTGGATGAAACACGATTCCATGAAAAAATGTTTTGTATTATTTTTTTCATAATCAATTATATTAAAATTTTCAAAATCAAAATTATTCTTTGATATATTAATTAGAAAAAAAATTATAAAAATTTAACTGGGCGTTCGTTCTACTGATCTTTGTCGTCAAGGCCACTAACCATTGCCATATTTCACCAACCTAGGTAATAACTGTTTGCTACTCTCTTTTTAGAATAAGCCTTTTAAGTAGACGATACCGCAGATCTTTTACAAAACGTACAACTTTTATAAATCGCCAATAAAGATTTGATTTATTTATTAAGTTTCTGGTCTTATCGCAATTTCGTATTTATATAATAAAAATTTCGCATTTAATAAGGCTTTTTTCAGAAAAACAGTATTTTTGACCAGAGAATCCGGCTGTTAATGACGTAAGAGTGTTATGTTTTAGAGTCGGAACATTTCATAAATTAAAAGCGCCTAAAAAAAAAAGCGAAAATATTACCTAGGTTGGTGAAATATGGCAATGGTTAGTGGCCTTGACGACAAAAATCAGTAGAACAGGCCCGCCCGAATTAAATTTTTTATAATTTTTTCTAATTAATATATCAAAGAATAATTTTGATTTTGAGTTTTGTATTGATTATGAAAAAAATAATACAAAACATTTTTTCATGGAATAACAAAGCTGAAAATACAGTAAATACAAGGTAAGGTTACAGGTTTTTTTAATGAGGAGTACAAAATTTAATAGAAATGACAAAAAAATAAACATTTGTGCTTTTTTTAGTAATTAATTCCGCGTGTCAAAAATATTGACATAGTCATTAACGATTAATTGTTCCTATTATTTAAATTAGCTCGAAATACGGTGATTTTAAAATTTTCTCTTTCATTCGGTTCATTGTAATAGATGTAAATAATTGTATATAATCGTATGTTATCTCGGTTTGAATTTGTATATATATATATATATAAAATCCTTTGTGTGTATGAACCCCCCCCCCTAAACTACGGACATATCGCAACCATATTCCACACCATATAGTTTGCTTTCTGGGGATGGTTTATCTAAATTTTTGAGCCAAATCATTTTGATTACCATTTTTTATTTTTATGATTTTTTTGTTGACAGATACCTTAGTAATAGAGCCTCTAAAAATTGAAAATAAGCAATACATTATCCCTGCCCTGAAAGGAGTCAGGTGCTAAACAATGAAACCTGTAAGAAAGAGTATACAGGTAGTCAGGTCAAAATTTCAGAAATTACTTGTTTTAAGATAATAAATCTATTTTGAGGAAAAATACAGACATATTTTGTTAATTTAATTTTTTTATTATAAAACTTTTTTTAAAGAATACAAATCTTTTTTTAGTTTTAAAAAACAAAAAACACCCTTTAATAAGAAAAACGAACTAAAAATTAGAAAATAATTTAAGTATTAAGAGTTTGTACTTGATAGCAAAATAATTTATTTTATGCTTTATAATAATTGACTTTGTTATCAATATAAACTCTTAATACTTAAATTATTTTTACAATTTTTAGTTCGTTTTTATACTTATATAATCGCGAGTGTGTATGTGCATTGATCCTTGAATATCAAAACCATATTTACTCCATATGTTTGTTTAATATACAGATGGTTTTATCAAAATTTTGGGCCAAATCAGTTTGATTTTCACACGATTTTAAGTAATTAAATTAATTATACTCAGGTAGAAAAATGCCAATCTTGGGGTTTTAAAAAAGGTTTTCATTTCTTTTTGGCGCAAACAGGCAATGAGTTTATGATTAATTCATTGTTATCAAGACCTTGAAAGGATATATTCGAACGGAAAAAGTATATATGTAAGTGTTCACTCCTAAATTCATTAGCCTAACGTGTTAAGACTCATTGTCTAAATTTGTAATAAAATGTAATAGATGCAATTTTTATATTAAATTTATTTAATTACCTAAATATCATTTTTTAAATATGCTCAAAATAAATAATATCTACAATCTATAAAAAATATTTTTTCTTTGCTTTCGCAATGAGTTAGGGCTGATTTAATTAATAAATATACCTATTTAATTAAAATACAGTTGAGTTTAAAATTTTATTGCAAACAAACTTTGGCCGTCTCAGACGCTTGCCACCCGCCCGGAGGGCCAAAGGTTTTGTGCGTGCGGGGCACGCCCTATTTTAGCGTATATATATGGTGTTTAATCAAGCTTTTATCAATTGGGGGTCAGCGTGGGGGGGTGAGCCACCTTTGACATCTGTATTAGTATATCACTCACTGACTTCCTATTGTGGTAGTCCCACACAGCTTGAGGAAAGCGCTCTCGAATATTTGGATTGGCCATTTGAAAAATAAAATAAATTACTATTTATCCTTTAACAATAAAATAATAATAATAATAATAATTGCTATATCAATGAGAATTGTTTTTTTTTTGACCGCGCTTATTTGAAAAAGATATTTATCGCGAGACTACTGCGGATTACGCTTAGGCGTCTTCGGAGTCTTAAGTCTGGACCAAGAGGGAAAAAGATGTGATCCACTCAGCTACAATCCAACGTCATTTCGCGTATAGCCCGCTAGACATTCGGATGGATCACCAAGTGGATTTGAAATCTCAGATGTTATATATTAATCTCGCGGTGATCCATCGAATGTCTAGCGAGGCTATACGAAACGTTGGATTATAACTATGAACCACCACTACTCCGGACAAAACTCGCGACTGTAACAGTGATGCAAATGCAGTCTTTTTGATAATATCTTTTTTCAAATAATAAACAGCGATCGTCAAAAACAATCCTCATTGATATAACAATTATTCTAATTAGAAAAATTATAACTAGATCGCCCGTGTTTATTTTCACTTTAAATTGATAATAATTGAGCGAATTTTCATCAACAATACGGTAAATGGGACTGTACATATATTAGTTTTGATTTTTTTTTTCTATATAGAGAAACCCCAGCATTTTCAAAAACATTCCATGCTTCAAGTATTATTCTGTTATTATAAGTTTGTTATATATTTTGCAAATATTTACTAATTTGTGAGGGGAGTGGGATTGCGCTTAATAAGTTAACGTTTTAATATAAATACTAGATTCAAAAACATTTTATTTTTAGGTTTTCTGCAAAATTTAAGGTGAAATTTCCTCAATTACGGAATTTAGTGCGATCCACACGAACATCCTAGCCCACTTTCAATAAGCACAGAAGTGGAAGCTGTTTGTTTCATTCAATAGCATGATTCTTTGCTATAAGTCTATCAATAATGACAAACTAACGGATTAAGGTACAAATTGTAATTACGTGTCTAAATAAATTTTTACTAATAATAATCAAAACAAGCTTTTTCTTTTTAATTTTATTTAAAATTGGTGGGATGGGGCTCGTGGTGCTTTTTTGATTCAAAGTCGAACATGTTTTGAAGTGAAAGTCAAATAAGTGTTAAGCCAGGTCTTATTTTAACCGACTTCAAAAAAGGAGGAGGTTCTCTATTCGATTGATTTTTTTTTTTTTTTTTTTTTTTTTTTGTGCCTATGTTACCTCATATCTCCGCCAATTGTCAACCGATTTTGAAAAAATTTTTTTGATTGGGTCCAGTCTAGCTTCCGATTGGTCCCATTTTTTTTTCCGATTTTTTTCATAGGTATTAGACCTTTTTTGTTAGGTTTGTTTAGACCTAACCTCTTTGTTTATGAACCGATTTCGATGGTTCTTTTTTTTATCCGAAAGGGGTGTCTTAGGGATGGTGTCATATTAATTTGGTCAAGTTCTGATGATATAATCACTATTAATAACATCACTAAAAAGAAAAATAAAAAATTTTTAAGAAAAAATAAAAAACCGACTTCAAAAAATTAAATGCAACAAATATAAAAATACACTAAAAGGTATAAAATAATTATTATCTTATTTAGTTACAACTAAACGACGAAATATTAACACGAAATTACTTTTTGAAGTTGGTGCCAAACATATACCTTTTTTATGAATCGCACTCGACGGATCTTACTTAGTACGTTTGTCGGGTACGCTCGCCTTATAGGTATGAGTTTGTTTGGCACCGACTTCAAAAAGTAATTTCGTGTTAATATTTCGTCGTTTAGTTGTAACTAAATAAGATAATAATTATTTTATACCTTTTAGTGTATTTTTATATTTGTTGCATTTAATTTTTTGAAGTCAGTTTTTATAACTTAATAAATTATATTAATGAAACATTCTTAATCAACTTTGCTCGTTTAGTAAGTTGGTTTCCTTGGTGACAAGTAAGGATCAATACGATGCTAATGATAGCATTGTGAAATGAAAGTTTGGATAGATGTAAATAATCCTAGCAGCAACGTGTGGGGAGCCCACCTTCACTTCACTACTTTATAATCACGATCGCTTTTAAGTGTCAGTGAGAAATGCAAAGAGGATGCAATGTAGCTGGAAACAACAAGTCGAAAGCATTTATTTGGCTGACTGTTACCTAGAATAATGAACTCACGCCACACACACCCATATCGGACCAAGGAAAGATTGTAATTTAAATAAATTAATATAATCAATAAAAAAGATTCTTTTAATTAAATGAATGTGTCCAACAATTTATTTTTAAATTCTTCCGTAACTTGGTGAGGTAAATAAAGTGAAAAATTTTATTAAGATTTTAAATTAATTTTTTCTTTGCCAAATCTATATTATATAAAATTTTTTTGCCCGATACACTCACTCACTCACTCATCATCAAAACAGCCAGAACCACTGGACATAGAAACATGAAATTTGGAGAGGATATTACATCTATGACATAGGGGCTCACTAAGAAAGGATTTTTCGAAATTCGACCCCTAAGGGGGTCAAAGGGGGCAAAGTGTGTTTTCACTGATTATGCGATATCTCTTAAGGACGATAAAATATCTACTTGCTTTTTACTTATAAAAATACTAAATTAAAATATCTAAAAATAAATTTCAGGACTTTTTGAAATTTGACCCCTAAAGGGGCCAAAAGGGGCAAAATATCTTTGCAATGTGTTTACACTAATTATGCATTTTCAATTAAGAACGATAAGATATCTACTTGATTTTTACTTAATAAAATTCTAAATACAAATATCTAAAAAGAATTTCAGGATTTTTTGAAATTCGACTCCCAACTATCCAAAATGTGAGTGGGGGCAAAAATTAAAACCTCTCCCTATCTTGATCAAATTTTGTAGAGTTATTCTTTATTACTTTAAGAAACTATTCCTGTAAAAATCAACTATCAAAATTGACTGTATGGGGGCGAAAGGGGGGGGGGGGGCAAAATATAGAAATGTTTTAGCTTTTTTATACATTTACTCTTTAGAAAACTGAGAGTTATTTATTTGCAAATATCTAAAAAATAATTTCAACCTCCCAAAATGTGAGTGGGGGCAAAAAATTAATACTCTCTCCGATATAGATCAAATTTTGTAATGTTAGTTTTTAAGACTATATAAAATGTATGCTGTAAAAATCAATAGCCAAAATGAGTGCGTGGGGGCGAAAGAGGGGAAAAATAAAATATTACAGACCTAATAATCACATGCCGAGACGCGGCCCGCCAGGGCAACTTGCCGGAGTGGCCGAAATTGTAGAGGGACGTGCCGAAAAACTTCTGAGCAGCTCGCCTTTATATATATAAAATTAAGGTTTTGTCTGTACATTGGTCCAAATCACGCCAAATTTTTGTCGCACACGTTTCAAGCAAAGGTATGAACGAACACACTCTCAACAAAATTCGGCGTTTGTCTGTCTGTCTCCCAGTGGGTTCCGCGAAAAGTTGCTCACGATTCACGTAAAACGGCTGAAGGGATTATTATGAAATTTCATATTTACATCAGATCACTTCTAACTTACGTTTTTAGCTATATAACGTTTTGATATTTTGACCCCAGAAGGGGGGTTTGGGGAGGGGGGACGCATGAATGAAAATATTCAAATAACTTCTCAAAACTATTAACCCTATGGCAAATTTTATGATAAACAAAGTTGTAGGGGATGTTTTTTGACTTTTGTTTAAAAAAATTTCCCCCAAAAACCACCCAAAAGGGGGGAGGGTGAAAAATGTAAATTCTTGCCCTTGGGCAAACTAAACCAAATTTTGTATAATTTATAATCTCTGGGCCTCTAGGGAGCTAGAAATGTAAAAAACTAACCACCCAAAATGCGGGGAGGGTAAAAAAATGAAAATTCTCGCTGGGTGGGTTTCGGGGGTGGGAGTGGGGTTCGGGGCTGGGGGTCCAGGGGCGTGCTCCTGGCTATCAAGAGGGCCGCCGAAGGCGGAGCCTTGAAGCTAGTATTTTATATTTTTTACTTTACCATATAGGATCAGGGTATGATCAATTATTGTAATCGTGCATGAAAAAAGTGGGGTTTTTTGCTTCTTTTTTTTTCGAAATATCTCAAAAGACGGCCGAAACTATTTTGTTATAAAAAAAAAATTGAGCAAAACCATGATGTTTCATACAAAAACACCCTTATAACTGATGATCGAAAAAATTATATTTTATGAGATATCCGTGATTTTGTCAAAATGTCTGACAGTACGTAACTAAATTGTGTGTACGCTCTAGCTCAAAACTAGTGTGAATATCAAAATAAAATTTCATTTGAAGATTTATTATAATGATATTAAGAACGTATTAGATGTTGGTTGAAAGTGATCCAAAAATTAAGGGGGGCGGCTCTTAAAAAAATTAAATTTATAACATTTTCAAACTACTACCCCCTCCCTCCCCCCAAATGAAATTAATTATAAAAGAGACCTTTAATAAAAAAGAGTCATTATTTTTTTCCGGGGACAAAATTGTGTGTGTGGAGGGGTTAAAATACAAAAAAATTAATATGTCTTAGACCAGTGGTGTCCAGCCCGGGGCCCGCGGACTGCAATGAATGCGGCACTATATAAAATCATAAACTGCCCTAAAGCATTGAGATTTATATGAATTTAGTGGAAAATGTATCTGATACAATTCGCCCTGATAATTTTTTTTTTTTTTTTTTAAATAAGAAATCTGAAAATCTACTGAAAAGTTTTCAAAAAATAAAAGTGCTAAGTCTTGAATTTGAAACTAGATTTCAAGATTCACGAGAAAATAATTTTTAAGAAAAACATAAACCCGACTTCAAAAATTAAATTCAACAAATAAAATACACTAAAAGGTATAAAATAATTATTATCTTATTTAGTTACAACTAAACGACGAGATATTAACATGAAATTACTTTACAAAGAGGTTAGGTCTAAACAAACCTAATAAAAAATGTCTAATACCTATGGAAAAAAAAAATCGAAAAAAAATGGGACCAATCGGAAGCTAGAAGTGGACCCAATGCAAGAAAAAATTTTCAAAATCAGTTGACAATTGGCGGAAGTATGAGGTAACATAGGCAAAAAAAAAAAAAAAAAAATTCAGTCGAATAGAGAACCTCCTCTTTTTTGAAAGTCGGTTAAAAAATGATAACGTTCTTATTTTTCCTTTACCATACAGGGTATGGTCAATTATTGTAATCGTGCATGAAAAAAGTGGGTTTTCCCTTCTTTTTTCGAAATATCTCAAAAACGGCTGAAACTATTTCGATTAAAAAATTGAGCAAAACCATGGCTCTCGCTCTACAAAAAGTTCTAATAAGTGAACATCGAAAAAATTATATTTTTCGAGATAATAACTGTTTTGTCAAAATTTCTGTTAGTCTGTGCGTTACCAAATTTTTGTGGACGAGCTAGCTCAAAAACTACTAGTGTGAATATCACAACCAAGTTTCACACGTAGTTTTGGTCCATTGCGATTAAGAGCTGATTAGATTTTGGTACATATCGACCCAAAATTAAGGCGGGTGGAAGGGTTAAAATTTAAAATTATAATTATAAATTGTTGGTGTTTTTTGAGGCTCTTGAAAACCTTGAAAACAGACATTATAGTACCATATCTAAGTAAAATTATAAATGACTTCAAACTAAAAAACAAGAAAATAAAATATGCTATAAAACCAAACCTATAATATGTTTTTCTGGAGGCCAAAGTTAGGGGGGGGTCAATAAATTAAAATCTAGGCCATTTGAGCAAACTCAACCAAATTTTGTATACATAATCAGTGGACCCCCAGGAACACTAAAAATGCAAAAACAAAATGCGAGGGCGAGAGGGGGGGGGTTAAAAAATAAAATTTAGGCCTTTGGACCAAACTCCAACCCCCCCTAGAAGTGTATGGTAAAGTCAAGTGGATGGCCACATCAGAACGTGTCAATTTGTATTTTCAAATGTGATCCGTATAAGCCAAAGGTTGGACACCCCTGTCCTGAACCCTTTGATTGTTATTTCGTAAATAATTATAAAATTATTTTATTAAAAATTAAATATAAGAGAGAGGACATTGTATATGGTAAAGTCATGGCGGATTGCACTGTCGCTTTATTATATGGTATAGAGCAGAGGTCGGGGAACTTTTTAGCTATTACCCCAAAATATTTTTCCATAGGTCGCTATTACCCCTACATGAAAAGCAAAAAAAAAAAGCAAGGTAAATGTATCTTATCTTTTTATATTAAACGAGCAATTCTTGTATATATATTTAGAATCGGTTTGTCGAAAAAGGGCTCTAACGATTTGGATGAAATTCACGGGTTAGGCGGGTTTTTGTGTTGACAATTCGATCTATCAAGGTCTCATCTTCGGCTAAGTTGTTTTTGATGGGTTTTTTGTTAATTGAAATAATTATTCACAGGTGGTTGTTGGAATAAAAATTTATAATTACATTTCTTTCAATTTATTTTTAATAAAATTAATTGGTTTTTTTTATTTTAAATTGCACTAATAGATCATTACAAATGTTATTATATATTAGAATTTGCCAATTTGATTAAATAAAGGTATTTTTCTATAAAATAATTTAATAGAATATCAATTTTATTCTCTTAAAAAATCCGACAATTCGAAGGATCATACCTCCTTCTTCATGATTTAAAAGGGTCAAAATAAGGGAAGGGGTGTAAATTAGTCATGTCGGAAAATAAATATTTTAATCGTTCATATCTCGTCTTCGGAAAGTCGCAGAGCCTTGAAATTTGAAACTTAAGCTATTTAGAAGCAAAAAGTTACCGAGCATCGCTCGGTGCTCCAGGCACTTATTTATTATTTATTGAATTAATTGGAATTTACATGAAAACTCTCTGTAAGTAAATAAAAATTGTAAACATTAACATAATTCAAACGCTTTTACGTTTTAGAAAAATGATGTTGTTTCATTTTTCGCTAAAATAACTTCAAAATTAGGACTTTTTGACATGAGCGCAATTTGAATACAATCCTCGGCATTCAGCCGATTTCTTGCCGGGTTTAACTGACTGCTTTTTAAAAAGAAAAAAAATACACCAACACTCATCATGACAAAAAATGCATAACTTTTATTAATGTTTTTATATTTTTTTTTTAACTTTTATTAATTTTAAGATTTTGAATTCCTGGAAAAGCTATCAAACTAACAATACATATATATTCTATCTAGATTAATTTGTAACAACGCTTAGAGAAATTTCTCTAAAAAAATTACCCTCTTGCCTAGAATCGAACCGACGAACTCTTGAACTATGGTCATCAGCTCTAACCACTAGACCAATGTCACATTAATATTTATATCTTGATTTCTTTTACTAAAACTATATATTTTTGATTTAGACTTTGTGTCTAGATAATATTGTATTCATTTGAACTCGAATGAAAATGAAAAAACACCAATAGATTTTAAATTAAGAAACATTAAATATATATTAATTAACGAGGCAAATTTGAAATATAATTCTCAGCTCTGATTTTAAACTGATGGCTCCAATCGATTTTCATTAACCAGGCAAATTTGAAATATATATATTCGAATTTTGAAATGAAAGACTCCAATTCTTTTTAAATTAAGAAACATTAAATATATTGATAATTGTTCCTCCCCCCCCCCCCCCTCGCCACTCAAAAATTAAAGATGCGAAACCTTTAAGAGACGATGTATTTTCGGTAGTTTACGGGTATACATTTGGAGTGTGGTTTTTTAAGAGGAATAAAATTTTTGGACCGAGACGCTGCCCGCCAGGGCTCCAGCCCGGAGGGCCGAGCTTCGAGGGCGTGCCGAAGGCCGCTCGAAGCTCGTACTATAATAGTTTATAAAATGAAAAATTTTTAAAAATGTCTTTTTTACCCCCGATAGTTTCATTTTTACCCCCCAATTGGGGTAATTTACCCCGGTTCCCCGACCGTTGGTATATATGAATATACATATTATTTCCCTAGTAAATTTCTGAGCAATTATGTTTGTTTTAATTCCATATTATCTATTTGATCTATCTATGGAGAGGATTAGGTGAGAATAGCGATCGGTGTTTTGACTGTTGAGCTTAATGGCTGGCCCTGGTTGATCCGTCCCGTCCGGCCGTCCGTGACTTGGCCAGGGTTCGAACCCTGAGTGAGCACGCGTAGCTATGCTGGCTGGCTGGCTGCTTTACTCCTGTGATGGATTGGT